>JAVCKT010005680.1:0-19422 GCA_032273925.1 Rhynchotus rufescens | reverse complement strand
CTATTTGTATCTTTGTACTTGGAGAGGAATTAGTTCAAATTAAAAACAACAAGCAAGTAGAAAAAAAGTAAACAAGAAAATGAGTCAAACTCCTAGAGCCATCTGCTTGGAATACTCCTAGGATATGGGAACCACAATTATTTGCATTCCAGACTAAAAAGTCATTGTAGTTCAGGGAATAATTTAGTAGTTGTGAATTAGTGAATGAGCTGTATGTGTTTTTAATTTTCTCTTTACACATTGTTCTCAAACAGATTGGAAAGAACTTGGTTATTCACCAGTTATTTCAGTAAATCATTTCTGACTGACAGATCACTTGATGAGTCCTTTGCTGTGAAAAATTGCTATTCATTTTGTAATGGGCTGGGATTCTGTTCTGCAATATGTTACATGCATATGGCTCTTGCTGAGGTTGATAGTCTCATGTGAAAATGTAGTGGGCGTCATAGTGAAGTGAGAGTAGAAACATAAGCTAGTATCTCATAAAAGCTTTCCAAAGCAGTGTGTAATATTGTATTGCATGTTATAAACACCTCAGATAAGTCGCAGCTTTTTGGAAGAGCAAAGGAGAGACCTCTGTTTAGTGCCTAAATGATGTGCCTTAAATTAATGGTAGGTGATACAATCCACGTGTGGAGGAGGAGGGGAGACACCAGTGTTACACAGCAATAAGGAGTAGGAATGCTGGAAGAGTGCGTAATGTGACTGGACATGGGACTTATTTGTTACATATGAATATCAACTAAAAGAAAGGATTACATGTCAGCCTTCTGTTGCTTTGCATGTCTTGATGTTTTAAAACCTTTGAAACTTTTCCATATGATATTCAGAAACTGAGTGATTTAGAGCACTTTACTGATGGGGGGTTTTCTGCATGTAAGCTGCTGAGTCACTTGCCTTTATAGTTTGGTCATGCTGCACAGATTTTGACTGCCTGAGTTTTCAAAATGCTAGAACACATACTTGTGTTTCAGAACTGAGCAGCAGTTAGATTGTTTGGTCTCTTCTTTTGCATAACCACTCAAGATAACACACTCCTATTGGGGATCTAACTGGTTCTGGGGTTTGCATGCGAACTACTAAAATTTCCTGTTTCTGAGCACTGAAAACGAACAAAAAAGTCTAAGCAACAGAAAAACAATTTGGTTCCTGACTCTGCAAAGATTGCTGCGTTTTTCTAAACATCTGGGAGAGCCCTTGCACTGATGCCCAATCTCATGCACGATTCCCTAGGAGGTAACCTCAGAGGAAAGGCAAGAACCCAGAGGTTCAGCCGGTCTCTTGCTGGACCCAGGAGACTCATCGGTTCTGGCAGAGCAGCCACTGGTGAATCCTCTGGCTCAGAAGCTCCCAGCAGCTTGTAAATGTGAGATCTGTGTCCTTGGAGTAAAAACATCCTGGAGATGTTTAGAATTTCATCCAGTTATATACAGTTTTATTTTGCCCTGTGCTTTGTGTACATATGCATTTTTTACAGGATGGATATTTATCAACTATATGTTCCAGCAATAACATTTAATAACTATATTTACATTGAGCAGCAGCATCTCTGGAGAATGGTAAACAATTACTGATTTTCTATTCCACATAGCACTGCAATAATATCAAGTTATAAGAAATATCTTCGGAATAAAAGTATTCATCGCTCTAGACTTGTCTTAGTATTATGGACATTAGTTTAGACTGTTCTTGTTAGCTTAATCTCCACATTAAAATAAGTCCTTTAAAAATGTCAGTTATTTGCACATGATTATTAGTTTTAATTCATTTGGGAGAATAACATGAATAGATCCTCAAGGGCAGAGAAATGCCGGCATAGCTTATCTAACAAGTTCACAAATTTAGCATGGGTAAGGTGAAACATTTGTAAATAGTATCTCTAAATATTTCCATTGCTTACAGATGGTTACCCTCATTGTGCATGGACAAATGCCATGGAATTTCTTTGTTTTGTCCTCTTAGTGTTGTTTTGGCGTGAGTCTTACCAGCAAAGACTTACTTGTCAGCAGGACATGTGGTGTGCAGCGGCCTCAATTACACCTGGAGTAAGTTAGATAGCCAGGTCTAACCTACTCATGGCTTGGATGTGAGGTCAGCTGTACACGTCATGTTCTAAAAACTCTGGTATGTTTATACGTGCCTGAGCTAAGGGTTAGATGAAGATTAGAGAGAACATCAAAGTTGCAGTTAAACTGAAGTAAAAGAGTTTAAACTAAGTCGTTATATATGCATTTGAAGTGATTACAGTTTAAGCAATGTCTCTTTCAAGTGGGATACTTATCTGTCCTTCAATATTTAACTAATAGGATGTGACAGGCACTGCTTTTCTGCAGTGCTCTGCTGTGTTGCAAGGCACGAGGCCAAAGGCAAGTGACTTCAGTTGCTGAAAAAGTGCAGTAATCCTTTAAAGTCACTGCTAGAATGTCGAACAGTTATTTCAAAGCTGGGAGGACCACACAGTATAGGCGCTTTCCAGTGAGTGTGGTACAGAATGTGATGCTGGCGTGGGGTAGACTTGGGTATGAATCTTTGTGAATGTAGTACCTTAACATAACATAATGCTGAAATATTTTGGGGTAGAAAATTCATCTTTAAGATGTTTTAATGATATTTTGCAGGAAATAAATTTATTATCCCTTAATTAAATAATGTTGCCTTTTTCTGCTACCTATATTAATCCGTTTTGGCCTGTCAAGCTTAATACAATAGTTAAAACAAGCACAAGAGACCTGGTTACTGTAATCACGTGCATGAAAATGAAACTGAAGGCAAACTGAGTCGAGGTGAGAGCACTTTTCTGCCTAGAAAGTGACAGCTAGCCCCTTGTGCCTAAGTATAAATCTGTATGTTCTATATTATCCACTAATATTTCAGCATATTTATGGCCATATCTAGAATTATTATTTTTATAGTATAAAATCAAAAATAGCTTTTTTCTGGTCTCTGTTCAAATATTCTTTCCCCAGAGGATCTGCGGTATAAAAGTCCATAGAATAATAAAATAATTTATGTTGGAAGGAACCTTGGGAGGTCATCTGGGCCAGCCAAGTACAAAATACAAAATGTGGGCAATCCTTATCTAGCTCTGAATAGGAATAGTGAGTGTTTGAGTTGGGGGATGCAGTTGTTTGTGCATTAACCCATCCATTGATGATGAGTTGTACTGATAAATGAATTGTGTCGAGCTAGAGGGAAATGCAGTCCTGTTTCTGCATTCCACTACTAAATAAATAAACTATTCACCATCTTAAACTGAATTCACATTCTACTGAAGTGTTTCTCTGCTTGGTTTTAAAAGCAAGATACTATCTGTATGTCCTGGAATGAGGCCTACAACTCTCTCAAGGGATGACATTCACTGGAAAAATAATGGCTAGGCATAATTTCAACTATATATCATATAAACATTGTATCCTAGACAAATTTCTACTGTGCAGTCTTGTTACAGCATATATGCTTACTGTTTTCCTTGAGAGCTCTTGCTTATAGTTATATTTGTGGATTTATAACAATATAGCTTATAGTTGTTTTATTTTACATAAGCAATATAGCTTGCATTCTTTACATATAAGTTTCCTGACGTTACTGTAGAATGCTTTATGCTAAAGCTAATGGGAGGGAGAGTATTAATGGTTGATAGTATTTGGTCTCTTCATAGGAAACTGGCATTAGAAAGGATGAGAATGTTACCTTAATCTGCAGAAAAAGTATGTTTCATAAAGAATAACTGGCTTGCTCTTTTGGAGGTCCTAAATACAGGGCAAATGGGCTTTACCACCTGCAGGGGAATTAGCTGCAAATCAGCTAGAGAATTCTCAGAGCTGTTCAGAAGTGAATTGAGAAGCTCTTGTGTTTTTAGGGCTGTATGAATATACAGTGTCCTATCGTCTCCCATGCAAAATGGTTTCTACTAACATGGCAATAAGCGTCTGTTTACATAATATGAAAGTTTATTAATATTTTATGAATCTTTTATCGACTCCTCTAAATGTACCTTAATATAATAGTGACAAAAAGCTCAGACAAAAATAATTCTTAGAAAAGCAGTAATTTATGGAGAGTTTCTGTTCTTTTGTGCTGCAAGCCTTCAGATGGCTGCAAGTGCATCTTGTTTAAGGGACAGCTGGATGTCTCAAACTGAGAAGTAGTTTTTGCAGTTTCCAGTCTTTTTTCCCCGTCTCCTACCAAATTGTCAATATGTTTGTTTTTTTTTCTCAGTGGAAAGCCAAGAAGTGCTTGTGTTTCCTTGTGCTAATATTGCTAGATTGGCAGATCAGCTGTTATATTGTGGTGAGATAGCTCCATGTAGCTTTTATGTTGGTGCCAAACCTGGCGAACGAGCCTCCTGCTTTCAGAAGGGATGTGCAAGACTAATAGCTCAGGCCTAGAAGAGAAAGAAATAATCATTTAGGGGTAGCTGAAGGTGCTAATTTTGTTACTGTAGGGTGGATTAAGAGGGGCTTCCAGGTTAGTGTGTCCAAAGTGTTTGGGTAGGAGACTGTTTCTGTGCAATGGTTATCAATGCCTGGCACAGCCACGCTGGCTTTAGCACAGAGTTTCTATTTTAACTTGCTCTGTTTAGTTATTCAATTATATAAGCAGACGTGAGTGAGGAATGCTCTGTGTGTGTATTCCAGTTCCCAGTCGCTTGGGGATTTAGCTGCTTGGGGAGGGTGCAGTAGATGGAGTTATTTAAATAGAAAGTTTCCCTCTTTCCGTCTCGTGTGTTAGCGTAGGTTTTTTGGAACTAATGAAGAATGCCACTTCAAGGTCTAGAGTTTTTCCTTCCAATCATGTTTCTAAAATGAGTTGCACTAACATTTCAGATTTAGACATATAGCAAAACTGTTCGCTCAAGTAATAACTCATTCTATTAAATACCCGACTCTCTCATGTATACTTCTCCTGCTCACCTTATTTATTTCCCTTGGCAGATAGAAGAAAAGTGAAGTTTTCAGGATTAATCACTAGTTGGACTTGTCCGAGCAGCCTGAGGGCACTCAGGTGTCCAAATCCCCAGAAGCCCAGCCAGAAGCTTTAAAACATAATTTTATTCCTGCCGATCAGCTCATGGGCAACCATGAGGTCAGATTAAGTCTTTCCATTTAATAAGTTTTTGTGGGCTAATGTTTACCCAGTGTTTGACACGGAGCCACTGGCTTTTTCAGCAGCACCTGCTGTCACACTCCGGGGGTTCCCTTTCTACCCAAAGGTTAGTCAGGACCAACTCTGCTTAGTTGTAAAGTTGGTAACTTTCAGCCCGATGTGACGACTCTGTGTAAAATACTATTTGCCAAAAATACACACATATCTATATCTCTTTTTTTGTAAGATTGAATTTTCCACTATTGATTTTTATTGTGATGAGTGATTATAGTGTCTAAACAAAAATGTGTATTGGTTTAAATAAACCAATTATCATCTGGTTTATGTCAGTTAGGATTGTGCCTATGAAGATTTTTATTGACTAAAGTATTGTGGATGTCTCATTAAAAACATTTGTCATTGCATATTGGTATCTTTATTATCTAATAAAACTTCAATGGTATGTAACATCTGATTTTTCAGTTTACCATGATGTAAAATCCCATTTCCCTTTGGAAAGATAAATAGGTAGTTTTGTATTTGCAGCATTATGACTAAACTTTAACAACCTTGGCCGCACTGCACAGAGGAACATGAAACAAAAATGGGTGAAAATGTTTTGAGGTGGGATTGTTTGCAATTGTCCTCTGCCCCATCGGTGTAAGGCAGGAAGTCTGTTAACTGACTTAGAAAAAGAGCTGCCTCATTTAAATTTAAATTGTATTGTTCAGCAATGTTGTGTAATTAGATGGGAAAGCAGGAAAGTCCTTTTATTAGAGATGTCTTTGTAGCCAGTAGCCATGAAAGCCGCTGTGGTTGATGCTAATTACCATATTTTGTTTAAACTTCCATCTAAATGAAAGGATCTTTCAATTCAGAAGCTGCAGCCATACAAAAACCACAAGTGCAGCTGAATTGCTGCTGCCAAGCAGATGGGGCTTTGATCAGAATAAGTTATTTGCAGCTTTATTGTCTGGCTGCCAGGGTGGGGCTTGCGTGGAGCCATTGCGCTTAGAAGAAGGGTCAGGAGAGAAGCAGGACTTGCTGATAAGCTCATGGCAGAAATCTGCTGTTCTGAGATAATTTTGGCAGATGAAAATCTTGATGTCAGGGGAAAAGCAGCAAGATACTTGTCACTGGGCCATTCTAACATGCAAGATGGTTTTGAAGGAATGTTTAGTCTGTTTGTTTTAGTGTCAGTGTTTTACTGCTATGATGTGTCTTGTACTGTATGTGGCAGACACAAACTTTGCAGCCTCCCTTGTCTGAGATGCTTCGTGCAAAGGCCATGCTGCAAATAGGTTGATTTTCAAAGCCATCAAGAGAAGCAGGATCTGTGTAAGAGAAGGAAAGTGGGAGGAGGGACAACAGCAGACCCAAAGAGATTTTTTTTCAGTTATGTGGCATTCCTGGGATGCATAAAGGATCTTTGATTGCAGCAATTTACTGTTGCAATCTATTTTCAACAATGGTTGAATGGGGAAACTAGGAAGCATTACTGTGAAGATCTGAGGTGGGAATATATTAAGCCCAGAAATAGAAATAACAACTTCAGTATTTGATTGGCAGGAGCAATAAGTGGCAGATTTTATTTTCTCTTTTTTTAAAAATTATATTGCTTTGCCTTTGCTTTTTCTCTCCTCTTCTTGCAGTGAAAATGAAACTTTAAAATGTGAATCAATTCTAACAACTTCTGTTCTTATTAGGCAAAAAAAAGGATAGGCAAAAAAAAGGATAGCTATGAACATGGTCTTATTTTGGCTGGAGTGTTATCTCTCTACGTTTGTGCACTGAAGCTTTCTCAAACGCTAAAGGTCTTTGACATGGAAAAAAAAGAGGGAGGGAAAATACCCAAACTTGGCAACCTGGAGCTTTTTCAGTATGTGCTACAAATGCCATGGCAGAGGAGTTGCGCTTATGGACAATTAAAGAATAGGACTACTCAGGTTACTTCATTGGAATCAGGAGGTTGTGTTTACTAAATTAAATCCTGCGGACTTGTTTTCTGAGGTGCCAATCTTTATGTGCTGATGCATGGAGTTTGAGATTTGGGCCTCGCTACATATTTGGAGCTGGATAATATTTTACCCCCCACAAAATAGCACATAACACTGATCTAGATGTTACAATCCATGTGACTTAGTGCTGTTGAAGTGGACTGGAGATAAATCTGTAGACTTGCTACAACTGAATTCTGTTTTCACATGATCATTGCAAACAGAAACCTCCAAACTCAACCTTCTTTATATAATTTTTTGATCTTTTTTTTCCCCCTCAAAGTCCTTTTTCCTTTCTTTCCTGAGATTTCTCTTTCTGTTATCTTTCTGAAAAAAAAGATCTTGGTGCTTTAGACCCAAAAGAATTTCAAAGGAAAACTAACGGTCTTGTCTTTGTATCAGATTATGTTAACAAAAGCATAATAAAGTTTTAACCCAAAGGGTAGTTCTTAACACTTGGAATTTTTAATCACGTTTCTAAGTCAAGCATTGTTTTAGAACAGCAACACGGATGTCTTTGTTCTACATAAATTGAGTGCTCCTGTTAAAAAGAAAAACTCTGAAAGTATTTTTGTAGTAAAAAATAAAGAAGATTTGACATGCCATGTTCAAGTCGAGCAGATTTCTGATCCCAAATCCTAAGGTATGTTCAGAATTTTTTGACTGCCTTCCATCTCCCAAATGAAAACATAGTTGAGAATATGTATCAGTAATTTAAGCTCTAGAGTGTTAATGTTAATAATGATAATTTACTTTTAGAAGTGTAGTGAGCTTAAAGGGATTTAAAAGAATGTGCAAGTGTCATAATCATTATGGCAACATATGAGTGAGGCACCCAACAAATCTCAGCTCTTTCACACAGATGACATGCAATAAATGTGCACTTATGAGTTAGACATTTAAATATGTGTTTCAAGATTGTATTCATCTGACTTTCTGAAAGATCTTAGACAACTTTGGAACATCTCAGGGCATAGTTTCTGTAGACATTGTGGATCCGTAGGACAGGCCTTTTTTTTTTTCCCCTCCATGAGTGGCAGTGGATAAACACAATCTTTTTGTTATTTTTTTGGCAGTAATATAACTTTGTTGAAAAAAATCCTTTAAAATCTACTTCAGCTTTTGGCTTTTCTCCAGGTACCGAAGGCACCAGTGTTGATGTAGAGAAAAGACACTGATGACTGGCAAAAAGAAGAGACTTTGATGCTTTCTTTTTGCATTTGGATGGGAGATGCAATTTGAGTCAGCTGTGGAATTTGGTCTAATCAGAAGGTATTGGTAAAGCTCATGTTTTGATCATACACAGATAAAACTCACACTGCTGGCAGCGGATGAAAGTTTTGTTGTCTTGCTCTGAAAAATTTAAGATGGAGTAAATAGATGAACAGACCTCAGTGTGTGCTGCATACTCAGGTTTAGCTTTTGATGTTACGACATAATTGAACTTTGTGAAGAGATGAGCCTGTTGCTTCTTGCTCCAGTTCATACAAGTGCAGTAACTGCTATAGACTGAGGTATATGTAGGATATCATTGTTGCCTCTATTGGACTTCAACACAGTGTCAGCATGTTATTGCTCAGTGAGAGCTATTATATTAGTAAAATATCCCAGTTAGTTCTCAGACTTAAATTGCAGGTTAAATGTTACTGTGTAAGTGCAGCACTGCTGGCTTGCTAATGAAATCTTCCGTGAACTGCAGCGTGATAAACTTTTGAACTTTCCAAAAATAAAACAGAAAAAGAACTAAACATCTAGCTTAGATTGGTAAAGAATATGTCTCCATATGCTTTATTGTTTAAAGATAAGTGCATAAGCCTAGTCCTTCCACAGATCCTGTGCATGAATGCAGGAACTGTGTACAGAATTTGGAATATACATTACCTTGACAGTGCACTGAAGGTCGCAGGTTTAGGAATTAATATTGAGGTGATGAGAGAGGTGATAAAGATCACAAGCGAAGTGCAGCAACAAGGAGCAGGACATGGAACTGTGTCATTTACTTTGCAAATAAGGCATTTGTCCATCATTGCTCTGCTCATTCAAATGAGGTGAAGGCAATGCAGAAAACCTGGGAAAGCATCTTAATAAACTAAAGTACTTGTCATATATGTCCATTTATCACCAAGCCATGCTGTAGACTCAGATACGCCTCTCTTGGCGAGTTTATATCTTTATGTATTTGGATAGTCATATGAGAGTAAAATAAAAGGTTATCGAAAGACCAACCATATTAAATTTAACTTGTTTTCCTTTTTTTTGAAACAAAAATATTTTATATACCATAATCAGAATGACTTTACAATGCACAAGTTTCTTTTCTTATTAATGGTTTATTTAAAAATCCTAGGGAACAGCTATATGGCTGCAGTGAGGATGGTTTGCAAATCAGAAATGCTTTTTTTTTTTTCACTCTCTTCCTAAACTAGGAAGGAGTAGAAACCAAACCAAATTCCTGATCATGTGCAAATAATCTAAAACTGGCAGTAATTTCGACAAGAACTTCCTAAATGGTGAAGTGTGGATTGCTGCTATTTGGCGTGCTCTGCTCTGTTGTGCAATGTCATGTAATACAGTAGCTGGATGATTTTCCCATATTTTAGGAGACTATATAAATACTTAAAAGCTTTCATGTAGTCACTTCAGCATTTTCAGCTTCTCAGGAAATAGTTTCATTTTTGAGTATTTTAGTTTAATCAGTTTCTGTGAAAGCCATTAAGGATTACTAAAGCAAAAAGCTCTCTGTGTAATGGATTTCTGCTCTTTAGTATCCGCAAAGCAGTTAGTGCATTTCTGGATAATTTCTGAAGGCTGATTTATTTGGGGAAATAAATGTTCAGCAGGCTAAGGGTGAAATTACAGTGTGCTCGTGGGGGCATTGTTCGTGCTCTTTCATACAGCATCTATCTTTAGCCTCCTAATTTAGGCTCTGAAGATTCCCATCTAGCTGGAAGTGAGACGTAGGTGCCCCCCGGCAGGTGATTTATAACGTGATGCAAGTGCCCACTCTAATTGCTCCCTGGAGGAGCCTGCCCATATCCATATATGAAAGACCCTATATATGTTTGTCACTGTGGGGCTGTGAAGAATGAGTTCCAGCTTAGGCACGTGAAGTTAAATGTCTGGAGTAAACAGTGAGAATGTCCCCCTTTGTGCAAATGGGAATGCCTGTAACAAGGTGATACCAAGCGAGCGACGCACTGCAAATTCCCACCGTTGCTTATTAGACTCTGTCATCTCTGTAAAGCTCTCGGTGCAAGGACGGGAAGTTACTTTGCTGGTTTATAACACACACAGCCTTATTTCCAGAGGAGCTTTTCATTAATCAAGGCTTCAGTACCTTGTCTTGAAGATTAGACAATTCTGTCACTGCTTAATCATTGCTTAACCAATACAAACAACAGTTATTAATCTGTGTACTGTTAACAAAATGTACAATAATAGAATTCGGTATCAGCATGTGTTTGCAAGCATCTTTCCTTAACTCTGTCTTTCTAGCAAGACAATCCTAAATGAAGCAATTGCTAGTTTTATTAGGTTTAAAAAGTCAATTATTTAATTTCAAAGGGCTTAAGGAGTTCTAAAAGTGCATTTGAGTAACAGTTATCTTCATAACATACTTCAGGTAGCTGGACAGATTCTTCATGTGAAATTTCCATATTCTCAAAGCTACACTACTTCAAATTGCAATTTCTATTGTCAGCAGCATGACTTCATGTTAGCTATCAGTGTCACCTTCTCTAGACAGTAATTTTCTAGAAAGTGAATTTTGCAATATTGTGATAAAAAAATGGCTTATTTGGCTAAATGAATGTTAAGATTCTCTTATGTATAGGATTTGACTCTTCTCACATTGTAGCCTAGAGGCAATAGCGGGTCATATGCTCAATGCTTTTTAATTATGTCCCAACAACACTGTATTTTAACTCTCAATATATCTATTAATAAACTTGTAAAGAGAGAGTATCTTTTATTGAGGAGTCAAAAATATTTAAAATTTTGTTAATAAATCATTTTGCTTAGTCTATTTATAGAGTTTTCTTCTACTGTATTGAAATGTGTAGACAGAATTTTCCAGGATGCCATATTTTTGGTTCTTTTTTTGGATAGGATTTTTTTTATAAAAGCTATTCTTTTTGTTTATTATGTTGGCTGTAATTAAATTCCATAAGTAAATTTATTTCAATTTAGAAATGTTGATAGAATTATATTTTACTTTTTGGATTAGCACTTTCAGAAGACCATTTCAAAAGTCTTTTATTATTATAAAGTTTCTTACAATAAGTCTTAGTGTTAACTATCTAGCAGTCCAGAGAGAAGCATTCACACAGAATTGTGGCTCAGTTGCAGGATTTAAACTGTTTCAAAGGAAAAAAGCAATTATTTAAATAACAAAGCAAACACCTGCTCCTTAGAAATCCACAGTAAGGAATTAAAAAAAAAAATCCAACCCCCCAAACATGGTGTTTGGAAGAAAATGAGTTACTGCCTTATGAGCTAAGCAAAAGATCATTGTAAGCTCGGCAGGTAAACAATATAGTCAAGCAATATAAACAATATGTTTATAGTCTTTAAATGTCTGCACCTTGGTGAGTGCCTCCTGTACTGAACATACTTTTTGTTAGCTTTTCTGCAGCATCCTCCTTTCATCTCTGGAATGTGAGTACATTTTGACAGAGTGTGATTTCTGGCTTTGTCAAAAAAAACCTGTGCGTGCATCTTCCATCTGTGAGATTTTGAGGGTTTTTTTACTCTAACAAAATTGTAAAGATGTTGAAGCTTGATTTCCTCGGGTTTTTCTAAAGGACTACAGTTAAAAGCTTTTTGAAGTGTGTAGTATCTGCAGCAGCAATTCCTATGAATGGGAGATCAGAGAGGTCTAATAGGTGAGTAGCTATGTATATAGTTTCTAAAACCCTGCTATCTTGACCATTAAAAAAAGCTTCTAAAAATAACCTTAACAAACCACCTGGTAATATTGTTCAGTGATTAAAGAAGGTAAATTTGGGCTTGAATTCACTTATTTGCCATTGTGGAAGCTGTTTGCCAATACATAATTTAAGTTTTATCTCTGAGTGGAGCTTTCTCCTGCACCAGTTAACGATTCAGCTCCTGGCTTCGTGGGTGACTGGTCTGCAGCTGGGGAGCAGCTTTAGCAGCGTGCTCCTGATGGGCACCCTGCTGCGAGGGACCACTCTGCACTGCCGCCCCTGGGGCTGCGGCTCTCTGCACCCTCCCGCTGCAAACCGTGCCCAGGAGAGGGGCCTGCCTTCCTGGAGTGCTCCTGGAGTGAAGGACTCAAGAGCTCCCTCCTGTATTGTGTCAGCTTTTGTTTCTCTATATTTTATTTTTCCATTAGTTCACAATCAAGCTTTGTTTTCCTGCTACATAGCTTGTGGAAAAGGTATCCACGTAGGATCATTTGCTGTCCATTGGAAACTGCGGGCACAAGTGCAGTTGCATATGTGCTGTCTCACTGAATACTCCCAAGTACTAACTACCCCATGAGGAGCTGATAGTGAAGATGGTTTCCTTTCTGACTTCGCTTTCTCGTAATGAGTGAAACTGAGAAGCTGTTGACTTAGGAAACTAGAGGGGAGTTCAGCATTTCATAGGAAGGAAAGTGTCTGCTTGGGGCTGCTCTGCTCTCTCTGCCGGCACTTTGATGATCTAATTAACTCATGCCCACAAAAGCTATCCAAGTCCAATCTTGGATAGCTTGGATATCCAAGATCTTGGACAGATCTCCAAGTGCAGGATATCCAAGACAAGCTCTTCTGCTTAGTATTGAACATGATTATTTTATCAGATTTAAACATGAGCTAGGAATCAAGAAGATTCTCTAATATTCTTGTTTCGGGACTGAGCTGATTGCTAATGGCAATGAGTGAGAGCAGGACTCCTTGCATGCCCCATGCAGTGGTTGTGCTCTGCCAGCTTGGGCTTCCTCCAGCAGGGAGAATAGGTGCAAAGGGAGTCTGGCTGCTTTGGTGCATTCACCTCCACGCTACCTGTTCACCAGACTACAGATGCTTAGCAAGAAGCCTTAGAAGAACTTTTACCAAGGATAGATTCTTGACCCTTACATTTAAACAGAACAGAGTGAAGCCTTTCCAGCAGCAAATGTCTGTAGCTAATTTAACACTAAAATTCAGTTTCTTAACCCATGCTTGAAGTGGTTTTCTTTAATTCTTTCTTAGTGCAAGACATCTAGCCCAAAAGCAGTTAACACGTGGGCTCCAGCAGCATCCTGGTTGTCTATGTTTGATTTAGGTAATGCTGACGATGTTCTGTCCACTGCATGTAAACAAGAGAGGTGAAAAGTGCCAGCCTTAATAGAATCTTTCCTTTTCTGAATGAAGAATATAGTGTTTCCATATGTGTTTCGTAATAAATCTTTTAGATTCTGTAGATTTAGATTCTTTTTTTTTTTTTTTTTAATAGGTCCAAAATATACTGGAGTAGGAGTTTGCAGGGAATATGGCTGACTACAGAAAGGGTAAGAAATGCCTTTTGTCTGTGCTGGAAATTGGGCTTGAAACATGGAAGCCTGCAGAAATATATCTACAATTTAGATATCACCAGTGGTGTGTTTGCTCTGAAAGATGTACTCTTTTGTTTTGTGACTGTACGATACGACCTGGAGCTACCCCGAGAGGTGAAGCTGGCCTTGCCTGACTGCTGGGGGCTGTAGGCAGTTCAGCCAGAGCTGACCGCGTTACCACTTCTGTGGCATCCACTTGTAACCAGCTCCGGTTAGAGCAGCCCTCGGGGCGAGTGAACATTTGGGAGCAAATTAGCACTTTTCCTACTCAGCTTTTTCACTATGGTATTTCAGAAGCTTCTAGTAAAACAGAAGGGAAGCTTACAAATAATGGTGCTGGTTACCAAAAGTAAATTGCAGAGTGATATTTGGTTGCTTTTCAGGAGATTTTGATGCTTTTTAGTATTTTGTGCATCCTCAAGACAGGTTTAGGTGTTTGGACAAACTGCAGCCAGGTGTGTGACTGAGTGTGCTTCTTCCTTCAGACAAGGAGCAATGTAAGATTTGTTACATTTGCTCTAGCTGTGCCTCGAGTTCCAGTTTCCATTTTGAGGGCTGGATCTAAGCTGTGATAGAGTAGGTCTTAAAGTCTGGGACCTTTTAGACCAAATTGTATATAAGAAAGGGGAGCTGTATATTAGCCCTGAATATTTTCCCACTCTTTTCCAAAAGGAATAATTTAACATAATTTTATTTGATCTCATCTTTTAGTTTTAAAACTCTGTTGTCTCTTCCGTGTGGCAATATGGGAACAACAATTTCTATATTTTCTCATCTCCATCTTATTCATAATTCACACGCTTCCTGAATATTGGCTCTCCCCTCTACTCTTCCTCCATATTTCCATATTCTTCTGTGACCTGCTCTCCTTGTCCAAGCAGCTGTTGCTACTACGCTACCTTTTCCCCCATCTGGAAGGCAGATGGGCTAATCCACAAAGAGCCAGTATTTGTTCATGGATCAGTTTTCAGAGGGTCTGAAGTGAACAACTGACAACCTTCCCAAAGATGTTGAACATGTCCATGCCTGGGCAGTGTTCCACAAAGCAAGCAAAGCCTTTCAAGATTACATATATTTAGGAATAGGAAGGAAGAAAGAAAGATCAAGATTTCATTTTTTAATGAGAAGATTGGCTTACCTACTATATTATGCAGGGCTGTTTGCATTTTTTACTTCCATTTCTTTTCTAACAGAAAGTCCTATAAAAGGGAAAAGGTATCACTTTTCACCTCTCCTAAACAACCATAACTGTAATAATGAAAGTATTTACAAATTTAAGAAGCATTGTGTCATATTGGAAGACTAATTCTGCTTTGTGATACTCTGGCATTTTCAGTTTCCTGCTGACATGCAGCTTTTTATTTAAATATTTGTGCTTTGTTTCCTGGAGAGTTGCTATATCCTTGCTGTTTAAATTGGGTGTAAAATTATTTTATCCGCTTTCTAGAAAGTTTGGAAAAGTACAAAATGGGCTAAAACTCCAATCAGTCTTTCAGAGTTTCCTTAGCAGTGGGATGGATGCCATGGTGCTCTTGATATCATGTAAACTGTGTATGCATTACCACAGGAAAAATCCCTGCCCAGGGGCAACTTGTTTCTTTACAAATCCTACTTCTAAATCAGTCATAACATACTAGATTGAAAAATAAGTAAATGGTTTACAGCTGTATTTTCCCGGCCAAATCGAATGTCTTGTCTTTTCAGACCTTGAGTTTCTTTCATAAAAGAGAATCAGAGAGACAGCTTCCCCTTGACATTCGCCCTACAGCAATATGGCTCTTTCCTTCGCAGAGACCCTTATGATCTCTTGTGAACATTGTGGGTTCTCCCAGAGGTGCAAGTAGCACTTTAGAAAAAGTATTTACAGTGTGTCTGCATATGCTGCAAGTTCGGGAAACTGGCTGTGCAGTTGTGACAGCTGCAGAAAGAAAATGATATGTTTTTCACTTCACGATGTGCCTTGTCACGAGAGCAGTAGTACATTTTAATCGAGGGGTAGACTTGCTGTTTGCGCAACCTGCCCTGGCTATTGTGTGTTCCCCCCTTTGTTCACCATCTGTCCTGCTGGAGCTGGCGTCTGCCATCTGAGCATGGCCCCCCTCATGCTTAATGCTCTCATTAGATGCTTATGGTACCCTCAAAATACAACCCCAGAGACAATTGGGTGCCTTTGTTTGGTTCACACTTCCATATCCCCCCGGCGCTTCTGTGTGTGCGCCCTTACGAGCAGCCTTTTGTGTGCCCGGACCCCAGATGGTTGCCTGCGGTCCCTGCCTTTGGTAGAGGAATCATATTCAGATTGTCTAATGGATAATAAACTGTACTGACTTTGCTTTGGATGTGAATGGATGTTTTCAAGGTGTAGGAACAAAACATCTCCTGGGGAAAATTGCCAAAGATATGTATCATAAATCTTGGGGGAAAGATGAATAGATTAAAACTCCTTCCTGGGTTTGCTGAGAAAACGGGCAGTGCAGCAGTTGAAGATTAAAACCCAGAAAAGATAGTAACTTTAGTAGAATAACTTTTAAATCTCTATTGTCTAAATGATTACAGATAAGCAGTTAACACAGCCTTTTTTGTTTATTCCTGTATCACACAGGACATATCTGGAATACATTTCAGTTTAATTTTACTGAAACAAGAAGATTTCACAGGTGCAAGATTATTCATGCAAGTTGCAAAGGCTTTGCAATGCCTTAGTCTTTCTAAGGTTCCCTCCCCTTCCCTCTGCTCTTCGTATTGGGGAAAGAAATATGTGACATATTCCCCAAGTTGTGTTTCAGATGTTGGTAATCAATTTCAGCAAAAAAAGAGTCCAAATGGACATTTATCAAGCTTAAATTATATCATGCATAAATATTTGAAGGCTGGGAAAACAATTTTTTTAACATCATTAAAAATGTATTAATGTAATTTCTTTTAGCCCTCTGAGACATTTTACTAAAAAAAAAACATGAATGTTTCTCTTTGTCAAAGTAGTAATTGCCAGAGAGTTTCTTGGCATGGAAGGTAAGATTGTGAAACAGTAAAATTCTTGAGAATGCCTAATGTGCCAGGAATACTAGCAAGACATAATACAGGTGTCAGGAATAGGCCGGGTCACAGTGATAGGGCATCTTTTTTAGGCAGGGTATGAAAAACTTCCTTGATCTTTGATACAGTGGTCATGGTTTTCACACATTTTAGTAAATACAAAGAGTCTCTGGAAGAAACAAGACAGAAGGTTGAATTCTGTTTCTTTTTTTTTTCTTCCTTTTTTTTTTTTTTTCAAGGAGAAAGGCCTTTGTATCTAACTTATTATTTGATATTTCTGTTTTGAAATCTTGTGAAATTATCCACTAGCTAGATTATGAAAGCAATTCTGAAACAAAAACAAAACAAACAATAAAAAATAAAACAGTCTGCATCTGTCAAAA
Organism: Rhynchotus rufescens; assembly: GCA_032273925.1. Taxonomy (NCBI): domain Eukaryota; kingdom Metazoa; phylum Chordata; class Aves; order Tinamiformes; family Tinamidae; genus Rhynchotus; species Rhynchotus rufescens. The sequence continues at coordinate 2,380 of JAVCKT010005680.1, read as the reverse complement.
TTATTTGGTAATATATATGAGAGGTCCAGAAATATATTGTGTGTAGATCTGGGTGACGTACCTTCCATTAGCTTCCATTAGCTACTTGTGACGGGATTTGAAAGAATAGCTGAATCAGAGAGGCTTGATATAAGGATGCACTTCTCATGTGTAAGATACCTGCATGTGCAATGGTTTTGCACACAGTGGGCCTGTGACCCAAAACATAGATCCTGCAGTTCTCCACAGCTGTTATTTGTGGATGTTGTATTCACATTAAAAGCAAAGTTGAGAAAGAGAGATCATAAATAGTGACTAATTCTAACCTTAAAGTGTTTCCCATTGGATACACCATGTAGATGTAATTTTGTTTTAACTTCCTCAGTGGGCAAGCAGCAGTATTATCCAAAGTGCCAACAGTGCCCAATTTGAGCTTCCTCACAGTGACCTACAAAGCTGGGGGGCTGGAATAGTCATGATTGGGTCTAAATCATCAAGCAAACCAGATACTGATGCACTGAGAAGGCTCAAATGATCTAGTGAGAATCCCCTTGCTCCCCAAGCAGTGTGAGGGAATCATTCTGCAAAACCAGTACCCTGCCACACTGCTGGTGCTGCAGTAAAGGCACTGGCTCAGTTGGAGATGCTCTTGTGACAGCCATCATCCTTGGCCCTACCTCCATCTCTTCCTACTGAAAATACTGTTTTATTTCTCTTCTGAAATGAGCCTTTTTATAGTTGCATTTGATTACTATAATGCACTCTGGGAAGTGCTATGTAGTAATACCACTTGAAAATTAAAGCTAATGCAAAATGTGATTACAGGCATTATTAGATTTCAAAGCCAAGACCAGAGTTTTGTGATGTGAGCTACCTGCCAGTCACTTTCTGATGGGTTTTTTGGTGTTGTAATGACTTCAAAGGGTTTCATGTAGTTTCAAAGCTTGTTCTAAGAAAACACCTCTTCGTAGTGGATTGCAGCAGTGGAGGTTCTTTTCTTAAAAGAAAGTGCCTCCTTGGAGATCATTTTGGGACAATGCTTTTTGTGTTGAAATTTGACAAGTAATTTGGCCATTCAGTCTTGCAGAACCCAAAATAAGTAAGTAGAATGGATCCTGGGTTGGTTTTAGTAGTATTTTTAAAACCCTTGCCATTGTTTATTAATAGATTTCATTACATTTTCTAAGTTTCACTTGTTTACAGCTGGCATGAGAGAAGTAGTTAGTACTGTGTTGAAGAAAAATTCCCCCCAAACCTTGGACTGTTCTGTCTCTGTGTTGATGGAAAGTCAAGGTGTCTACGTCCAGCTAAATTTGGATTAGAATAGACTCCAGCTCCACAGAGAAGAGAGTTTGCTTTAGACAGCTAAAACACAGTCCTTAAGACGGGTGAACACATGAACAAAATGCAAGGGGAGCTAAGCCACTTTCTTCTTATCTGTGTGTTTCGAGCACATATAGTCTGAGAGTTGTTTTCTTCTCATCTGATGTGTTTAAGGGAGAGACTTGATGATGTTACAGGGAATGAAGTATGTAGTAAACTTTGGAAACACATTTGATTGTATGATTATCTCCACTTCTGCATAGACTGACCTCTGACATTTCAAAATAAGCTATTTCTAATATATTAAATATTTCTACAAGTCATCTTTATTTCTCAAATGGAGTGCATAAAAAATCTTTATCCTCTTTTGAGGATTGTTGAACTAGTGAAACATTTATGCAAGTGCTAATATTCTAGTCTTGGAAGGTTTTCATTGTTATGATTGCAGCTGACTTTGAATTCAGAGATCTACTCTAAGAAGACATCTGTATCTTCTGCTCAATAAACTAGGGGAGCTGAAGATTACAGTCTTAAATGCACATATTTTTACTTGCTTACTTAGTGGATGTTTCTCAGTAAGGCTGAGAAATGTGTATTGCTGTTAGCTTACCTTTCTGAATGTGAATTTTATTTCCTGTGGTAAATCAGAAAAGTAGGAGACTGAGGAAGCTGAATAATTAAGAAAGTCTATGTGATTTAAAGGCTGTGGCATTGGCTGTGTTCTGCCCTTTTTTTGTGCAGCTCCGGGAACTTGTATCAAATAGTTGTGTTTTTTGATGTATGCATCAGGGTTTATCTTGAAGGTTTATTATGTCATTACACAAACCTAAGTCACTTCCTAATGTCCCAGTTACTGCATAACATCAACTAAAAAGAACCTGCTTTACCTATATCATGTCTTAAGTCTTTCAAAATTGTGTTAATATTTTAAAAATCTGATTGTCCCCTATTCTTTTCATGAGACATGTGGAGAGGTGTATACCATCCATATACCAACAGCATGTGCTAGCCCTCATTAATCAAAGTGACACCTTCTACACCCTCAAGTGTTCTGCTATTTGCACATGAAGCGTGTTCC
>JAVCKT010005679.1:0-10482 GCA_032273925.1 Rhynchotus rufescens | reverse complement strand
CATCCTCTAATACCCTCTACAGCTGACAGGGGACTTCTCATTTGTAGTCCGGGTTATGTGATTAAGTACAAATGTGAGACGGGTTCTTAGGCATGCAGCAAAATACAATTCTGCTCAGAATTGTAACCAAAAAGTGCACAGTTCGCTCCCTCCCAGAGGGTATGAGCAGTGAGAGGGGTATGAGCAGACACAGAAAATAGGTGTGTTGCTCGCCGGGTTTAATTTTACCATCTTACATGAATTAAGAAAAAGAGATGAATATTTTATAGCCTTTGCTTTCATCACAAAAAATTTGTGACAGTTTAGCATCCTTGTAGATTATTTACAGCTTTTTGGTTGATGTGTGCTCTAAAAAAATAAGAAAAATAGTAATGAATTTTTGGGTAGTGGCACAGTCGCAGGAACACACCTTTCTCATTGCCCGTGTTCGTTTCAAGGACACTCCGGGCCGTGGCTCCACACGCTCCCTCTTTTCATTGAACTGCTCTTTAATGAAGCACCTACATTCTTCTTGCTCCAAAAATGCCAAATATAGTTGAGACAACTCCTTGATAACATGTTTTTGCTAAAATCTATTTATATTCATAGATTCCTGACAGTTTGCTTCATTTTGATACAGTCTCTCTGCATTTAGCCTTCTGATTCTAATTTTTTTTAAGCTCTGTTTTCAGTTTCAGATCCAGAAAGCAAACAAAAGCTCTAATCAGGAAAAAAAGATATATAACTATGTAAGCGACTTACTCTGCGTGCCTAGTAATATGTAAATAGCCACTTTATTTTTTTAGAGCAGGACAAAACATGAAATAAACTGCTTAGCCATAAATTTAAACCTATTTCACTTTCAGGCTTCACTGCTTCCAGCGTGAATCAGCCCATTATCTTTAGTATGAAATTATTAAAAAAAAAAGCCTTGCTGTTTGTGTACACACAAAGATTAACATTTCTCTGAGATTAACAGTGTGTTTCTTGAAGAAGCAAAACACACAAGGCCAAGAAGCACATTTCAATACTGCTCCTCTGGAGCATTTTTGCTTTACAGCAAATGCAGTTTGAGATGAAGAATATGCTTCAAAAACAGACACTGAAAAAGTGATATAAAACCAACCAATGCATCTTGTGGTGAAAGCAAAATAAATTACTGTATGGCCCTAAAGTTAAAGGCACAAAATCTGCAGTTTGCAGTACATTTGCTTACAGCTTTTGGTGGTATGCAAAATAATGCATAAAAAAACAGGATTAAGCATATTTAAATGTCACTTGAATTAGCATTAGAATAATTGCTGGAATGTTATAATAATACATCTGTTTGCAGTAATATATGCTCTAAAATTGTCCATTCAATATCTTAAAGTTTGCTTAAGAATATTTAGCAAGAGGAAAACCAGAATATATCATATTTCCCTCCCTGATGCTGCCTGAGTCTTCAGCCTTTCCAGGAATACTAAAAATATGAAAATACTAACAACATGTGATTTGTCTGCAGAGTTTGCTTTGGGCTAATTCTCATCATTGAAAGACATATAGGGACAGAGCAGGCTACTATATTTGCTTTGCAGAGCTTTACATAAAAAGTGAAAATTAAAATGTAATAGTTATTTCCTCCCATCTGCTTGATTTTTTTTTCTTTTTACAGAACCCTCTTATTTCTGGCTAACTCCCAACAAGCCCTGTAATAATCCCAGCATAAATACCACTGTGGGTGATAGTATTTTATGCTAAGAGTGACTGCTCCCATGAAGAGCTGAGCAAACTTGGATAGAAGCTATTGCCTTGCCTCATTTACTGCCCATGGAAGGGCTGAATGCCTTAGCACTGGGTTCCTGTCTTGCTAATCTGCGTGCATATGGTGCATATAGGGGCATGGTACAGCAGGCATGGGGTTGAAGGGCTTACTGTTGGCCTTGATGATCTTGAAGATCTTTTCCAACCATAAGAGCCCAAGAGTCTATGATTCTATATATAATTTTGTCATGCCAAGACCAAGCAAGATAGACAGAGTCTGGCAAGGAAGGACCAAGAGCCACCACAAGGTGCTCTGTGATCCTTATGAGGACACTGCATACCCGGACTGTATGTTGGGCTGGCTGTGCAGAGGGACCAAGGCCACGTGGGGACAGTTCTTGGGAGCGGGCTCTGGGATGCCCCTGAGAGGAGCTGAAGGACAGACTGGGAAAGCTGGCCAGGGAGGAAGGGGTTTTCTCCCCCAACCTCACCTGAAATTTCTGCAGTCAAATCCCCTACTTACTCAAACTGAATCCTAACAGAGAACTCTTGAGGCTTGGGGACAAAATTAGAAAACAGAAGAAACACAGGTTGCTTGCAATTCTAAGTATAGTTTGTAAAACTTGTGCAATCTGGCCATTGTTTGAAAAGCTGCATAAATCTTTTATATTTAACCCTCATATTTAACATGTAGAATTCAGGGTGCATGCATAATATTTGCATATCAAGTAGCCCATGGTGCTGGTTGTTGCATATATATGCAGCAAAAATAGCAGCTGTATGCCACGATCAAGGCTGATGCAGAGAGCACCAGCCAGCCTGACACCAGCCCAAAGCCTCGGGACTCAGGGTGGTAGCGCCTGACCCCTCTGCCACAAACATCCTCTCTCTCATTTCTATGTTCTTCTCTTTTCTTTTTTGTTGTTTAAACCGTAAGAGAGACTTATACTCACCACAGAGATCATAACTCTGTTTGGAGAGGATTTTTAGCAAGGTGCCCGAAACGGGGTACAAGTAGAACAGCATCTCTTACACTCAGGTCGAAATGACTAAGGAAGCTGCTGTTAGACAGAAACAACTTTGAAATCCTTCCGAGCACATCTTAGAATCACAGAATCATTGTGATTGGAGGAGAAGTTCAAGATCGTAGAATCCATCGGTAAACCCTTCAACCCCAATGCCTGCTAATCCATATCCCTAAACGACTCATCTTCACATTTCTTGAACGCTGTCACGGACGGCAACTCCACCACTTCCTTAGGCAGCGTCTTCCAATGCTTGGCTGCCCTTCTCACAAACCACAGACACAACCACCTAGAAAGACTTCAGGGAGGACCACATCCTAAACCTGCAATCACAGCAACACCACCTTCCATTCCTATTGAACAACTAAATCCCCTAGTTGTTTTATTTAGTGGCAAAAAACTTAAAATCAGTCACAACAAGTAACTGCAGAAAGGCTATTTGGTCTTTAAGGTCAACATGCTTGTCTTGGAAGTCACGAGGGACAGTTGGCATGGTGCTACCTAAGGTTTTATTTAAGGTTGTTTTTCAGAAGATAACCAGACTTTAACTTATTTTCTAGATTTTACAGTGTCCTTGACTGTGGACATCATTTTTGGCAGATTATTTGGCCAAATAATTAGATTATATTGAAATTTAGACAACCAGCTGGTGCAAAAAAACCCCAAAGCATAATTCACCATGACAAAAGGTGAGCAAAAGGCGATGCAGAAGCTCATCGGGACATGCCCTTGGTGTCACCACAGCCGCCAGGCTTCCTTCGGTGCCCCGGGCCTCAGCGTTCTCTTGAACAAAGCCAGCACCGAAAGCAGAAGACGAAAATGAAGAGCAAGAGAAGGAACGGGTGGAAGGAAGCGTAGGGAACGATGGAAGCCGAGGGAGGAGGCAGCGGTTCCTGGGAGGCTCTGCAGGAGGGTTGCACCTCCCTGTGCTCCGCGCTGTTCCGCTCCGGACGCCGTCTCCTCACCCCCAGGCGCTGCACGTGCCTGAGCTGCGCTCGCCTGGGCAGCCACCGCGGAGCAGTTTGCACACACACACTCCTCCGGATACAGAAAACAGATCCCAGAATTACACACTCCTCCACACGGGGAAGCAAAACAAACACACATGCCACTTCTCCGAGACGGAGCACCACAGAGCAGCGCTTCAAACCGAGCTCGCCGCAAGATGGATTTTAGGCTTTCAGAAGACATTAGGGTAAAGCAGGGAATAAGAGAAACGCCAGCAGACAGCGATGATGTGTGCATCTTTTCACCACTTAGGAAAAGGGGCTAAGGAAATGATACTGAAGCCCAGTTATTACCCACTATACCGGCAGGTCTAGTAGCCACGAAGCCAAATGGCACGTCAAAGGATGAAAGCAAACACCCCCAAAATAGACCAGACACTGAAAACATGGTAGGCTTCAGACTTGGAGTGCGTTAGTGCTTATCTGTGTGATCTGAAACCTGTCACAGCCCCGTGCAGCCGGGCCGGCTGCCTGATGCGAGCAGTGCCGAGTCACGGGGGCCACAAGCGCCCTCCCCGGCACCGAGCTGCGAGCGGCGCTTGGCCCCTGCTTCGTCTCCTCCTCCGAGGACGTATCCGTACCTAGATATCAGAGTGCCACCCTTCTCAAGTGAGGCTTCAAATGATAACGGATGCAGCGTAGCTAATGAGCAGGAGTGAGAAGGACACCTTGCTAACAGCAGGTCGGATGCTGAACGGAGTCTGCGTGTACAGGGCAAATTAGGGGAGCTGCAGCCTCCTCAGCAGGCAGGCAGCTTTGAAGGATAAAAATCTAACCCCTGTTCACCAGAGCTAACAAAATATTGCATCTCTTGTAAAGACCTGTCAGCTAAATAAATACGTAGATTTGCATGACAGAAAGAAACCCATGTGTGAATACAGAGGAAGACTAAGCTTATTTCTAGATAAGGCGGCGTTGATCAATACTGTAATGATGAAAACCATAGGAGAATCCACACAAATGTGACTTGTGCCAAGACTTCCCCATGTGCCAGCTTCTTTTTAGCAATGCGAAACTATTCCTAGAATATCTACTTTCCACTTCCTAGAGAAAGCAGGATTTGGCAGTCTTGTAACGCAGGAATGAACGACCGTAAGAAACACAAGATTTTTATTTGGAATCAAATGCAGAACTAAGCAATTCAGTTTCTTGCCATGAAAGCCAGGACATAGTATCAGGCAAGATAAATATCTTGTTCCCCTTGTACATACAGAGGAGATAACTGCATCCAAACCTGAGGTCTGAGATAGCATATATGAAATACATAATACTTTGCTTCCCCGATCATTCCTCTGTACAGGTACTGTACTTGCCTGATCCTCTGGGAGGCTATCCTGGTTCTTACATAACTCACCAGCAGGAGAGAGAGGCAAAAATGAAAAGGATATACTCCTCCCAGAGAAGTGATTAATCATTAAATGAGAAACATATTACAGGTGGATTTAGTGAGCTCTGCTACAAAACTTGAAGTTGAAAATAATTCACTTGAAATACTGCTAACTTCACCAACACCACATTTGCCCTGAAATTTCTGGGGTTTATTTGGAACTGGAATTCCAAACTGACTGACTAGCAGATTTGGTCAGGCACTGTGACACTCACCAATATTGTCACACTGTTTTTACAAGGTTGTTAGGCAGAATAACTGAAACCTGGATAACTCTGTTGATAAATACACTGGGTTTTTTTTGGATGAAACCTTTTTCCCAACTAAAATTCATCCTACCCTTTGCTTCCCTTAATCCTGACAAGTAGTGGCTTTATTTGCAGAAATACTCCCTTGCATGGGAAATGAAGCTCTTCCTAATGCAGATCATTTAAAACAGTTAGCAGAAGGCCTTATGTATAGAGGCAACATGTATATCTGAGATAGACGGGACCTCTGCGCAATATGCAGGCGAGTGTCAGAAGCAGACATGTCACTAGCCAGTTACATGACATATAAGATGAAATAAATGCTTAAATGACATGAAATGATAAAATGCCAAAGGGGAAGGCAAAATGAATAGTCTAAAATGCAGGAATGGTTTAAGTAATCCAATTTCAGTAAGTCCAATCAGGCTGTCCTAACAACAGCACAGAAATCCCTACGAGTTTTTTTCCTGGATCATATGCTTTTTGTACTTGCCAACCGAAATGTATATTTAGTAACTCCCTGGAAGATTTACATCTATTACATTGACATAGAATACAAATGAGGCATTTTAAGTGGCATTTTATAGTTATGTTGTAAAACAAATTGCCACATCTGTTTGAATTTCTGTTTTACCATATCCATCCTTCAATCTCCCTCCATGTCTCCTTTTCCAGAGACCCTTCCCTTTCCTGTGCCTCTGCTGTTAATAGCTTAGGTAGCTATTTTTTAACTTTATTCTGTGGAGTATAACTACAGCAGCCTTGCGACTTGCCATATATTCCATTAAATTGAGATATTGTTCCTGTACTGTGACAGAAGAATAGTGCAGTTTTAGTTTTCCCAGATAATGCCAGCTTAATCAATCACTTCTAAATACCAACAGACACAAAGTACAGAAGTACTCAAAATCCAGTATATATAAGGTGCTTTCATACCAGGTACAATTCATCATACACTTTTGCCACGGTATCAGTAATATTAATTTTGTCCCTGCACATCAAATGGCATGCATTTGTCTAGGCACTTGGTTATGGCTTTCAGGCTGCTAAAATGCTTTATCCTTCTCCATTCAAAAAAGAAAAAAAACAAGGCCAAGTGAGAAACTGTAAAAGCATATATTCATATTTCTTTAGCTTTAGGCATCAGAAATCAAGAGGCTTCGCATTGTTCATTTAATGCTTTCCTTCCAAAATGATGGAAAGCAATTAAATTGCTCATCAAGTAATCAGCAGTTATTCAGTGCATGATACCAGGCGCTGCCAAACCCTGCTCATTTCGTGCGGAGCACAGATTTGCTCCAGACAGTTGGTGCAGAAGGTGAATGTGCCATGTACAAATTGGCATTTATTTTGTCAATATTGATGATAAAAGAACATTCAGCTTATGAAGGATGTGCTCACTTGTAACACACCACAGCGTGCACAGCAGCAGCTCCCACAGCAACCCAGGAAGGCCGCTGAGACCACCGAGTGCCTGGGAATGCTGGAGCACTGCTGAAAGACCTGGCAGACCTTGGCAACCTAAACAGCTGAATGAATTAACAGCCCACAGAGCAGGCAATACCCAACAACCAGTTCCTCAGCACTTTCCACTTCCTTTTTTTCTGCCCAAGCTCAGGTCTCCTGTCAGACCTGCAGGGTACCTGAGCGGGAAGCCCATACCCCAAGACATCTACTGACCCCTACCACACACACCATTTCAACCTCTACATGTCCCCATGTCCGTTCTTTTCCTCCTCACCTGCAGCCTGCACCTACAACTCTCAGTGACACACACTTTCTCCAGTCAATAAACCAAGCTGGAGATCTCAACCCAGCAAATAAACACGGCTGCAGACCTTGAGCCCTTAGCATGGTTTGCCTATTTCCTCACATCCCAGAGAAGAGACTATTCATTATAATAATAATAATATTAATTAATAATATTTTTAACCTTCCATTTCAGTGACACAGATGCTATCTTTATTATCTGAATTGGGAGCTTGGATTCCTTCCTTTCAGTGTCCTACTATTCACAGTCAGCATTAACAACAATATATTAGAAACTCCAGTATGCAGTAAAAAAAAAGAAGCCTATCTAGAAAAGGCCGTAGCACATTGCTGCATGAAGGGTAGCCCCACCTCAATAACCTAAAGAAAAGCTTTACCCAGCAAGGACAGTTCTCCAGGGAAAGGGACCACATTCTGGAGCAAGCCCCTCAGCACCATGCCCCAACTGCCCCCAGCACGCAGAGGAAGCTGCAGAGGTCCCCGAGGCACTTGTTCCACCTCTTCCCTCGGCCAGCTGGGACACCTTGCAGACCTTCCAGGGAAATCTCAGTGCTGTCATTTATGTGGACGTGAAGGACATCTAGTGGAGTCTCGCTCGCTCCCAGCAGAACGTGCACTTGTAGCCTCTGTTCCCTGATTCCTTATCCTTGTTCCTGAAAAACAGCATATGCTTCTACTTGCAGAGGATGGGCAGCATAAATTCCTCCTAGCAGGAAGCCCGTAATCCCCTAAATCTCTCTCTTCCTGGTGCTGGTGCCCAGGCTCCCTCTCTCATTCCTCTCTCATTCCTCTGTGGAGATCATGCTGTCTGCTGGTCTTTTTCACCATCTCTTCTCCCTAAATATCCTTTCTGCTGTGTCTCATAGCAGAGAGGGCCACGTTTCTTGGCTACACCAAGGACTCCGGAGCAGTCAGTATCCCGATCCCTGGGCGACACGGGAATCTCCTGCACCCAGCCTGCCTTTCCAGACCCATCACAGCTGCGTGGTCCCACCTACCCCAGCACACGTCAACACCACCACCCTGGCAGGCAACTAGCCCAGCACCTCCAGGCCAGATCTCCCTGCAACCACCAGCAGCAGGAACCTTTAGCACCTCCTGAATCCATCTCTTAATATGGCTAAGCACAATTAAATCTACTGTGGAAAAAAAAAAAACAAAAGACTTTTTTCAGATCGCCTTGTAAAAGCTTAAGCATAAATATTTAATTCAGAATAGTTTCTAAATTCACTTTAAAAAACCATCATTCACAGTATTTCAAAGGCTGAGGCACAGAGGTGTTTTATCTCTAAAGGAACAAGTAAACAAACGCAAGCTTTCCCCTGCTCATTTAGCTGAATATGTCAAAGCAAAAAGTCATTAAAAAATTAGGGAAAATGAAAACAACCACCATACCAGTAAGTGGATATTTCTAACACCAAAGAGACACCCTGGATCTCTAATCTGGATACTCTAACCCATCAAGTCAGGGCTCCGAGAGGCATCGTGTGCTCCCCAGAAACCTGCACGGAAACTTCTCACCAGCTGCCTCAGTGTCCTGCCGAGGTCTGCGGCCCCTGCCCCTCCGTCAAAAAGTTCTAAGGTTACTTTAGAATAAGATTCAAGTAGATTTCCACAAAAGATTAGAGATGCAACAACCATCACCCAACTGAACGCAGACGTAAAATGCACAGAAGATTTTGCGTCACGGGCTAAGTGCTCAGAGCATGCATCAAATTCCAAGTCCTTTGTTTCTGGTTGTTCAAGGAGCGACAAATGGAGACGCCAGAACGAAGGCCAAGGTCAAAGTTTAGCAACTGTGTCCCCACCTCAGACCCCTCAGACCCAGGAGCCTGAGGATCCCCCGCTCTGCAGGTGATTTCTGAGGCTGCAAGCGCAGGTGCGGATCCACTGCAGTGTCCCCACAGCCAGCAAGGCCCTTCCACGTGAGGACACTGGTCCCGAATAACCATCTGGCACCTAACAAGGAAGGGAGTAGGGGCACAAACCCAGGAATGGTTCCCAGCCTTCTCCTTGCTCAAAGCCCTTTCCTCCGTGCTGCGATTCCTCAAGGACTGCACGGCTTTGCCGCTCTCAGCCAGGGAAGTCACTAGGAGCCACAGTGAAAGTCATGCAGAATTCACTGAATTTACACTTACAATATTTAATAAAACATTTGCCAATAGCTATGTGAATAATAAATATTTTTTAAATTAATCTGCGGACTAGTCTCTACAGCAAAGGATCCCTATTATACAGTCCTGCCACTGCCTTCCCTTCAGACACATTACGCTAGGAAAATGAGTGGTTTAAAATCCTCACATTTACCTTACATTAGTATAGTTTTCCCAGGCGCCAAATGTGTATTTCTTCCTCATAAAAATGTTACAGACAGGTACATACATACACACACACACACACACTCCTTTTAATTTATATAGACCATCCTACATTATAGCCACAGAGCTGCTCTGCTTCATCCAGGAAAATTTAGGTTACTACACTCAAAAATGAGTCCTCTTGTTTATCCAAAAACTAGGCTCACATCTGTGCCGACTGGCAGTTAGGCAGAGCCATCTGTCATTTTGGGGTATCCTAATGGGATTTGGCATTAGAGGATGAGGTTCTGCAACCAGGTAAAGACCAAGGGACAAGGATGCCTTGAGGCTTCAATTACCCACAACTTCACGTTGCGCTGCCTTCGGAAATCTGTTCTGGGAACCATATTAAGTGCAATTCATTGATGTTTATGGTTCATGTTTGCTATTCCTGGAAGCCGAAAAGCTTGTAAAATTAGCAGCTATAGATCTTTGTCTGGGGAAAAGGCAAAAAGGTCAAAATAGTGAAAATTTAATTTTATTTCGTACTAATTATGAATGTGGCACAAATCCAGCATGAAAAAAAAAAGCTACCTTCAAAATGCCCTTCATTTCTAGGTGATCAGACTGTATTTATAGGGTTTATTTTATGCTCTGTGTACATCTCTAAAAATTCTGAGTTTTGCTATCTATGGCAATGAAAATGACTCTTTAGACAAATAACAGATCTAATAATAATGTAGAGTAAAGCCCTGGAAAAGCTCATGAACCAAAACGCAGGAGATACTCTTCTCTCATTGTGCATGGAGAAAGAGGCCCAAAGCAGCTCTTTATGCTCCCAGCGTTATACCATCAATTCGCCCAACAAAAGCACCATAAGATTCCCTATAAAAAGGGAGCCTTATTTAATATTTTAAAAAAGAAGTTAAAAATAAATGTCTGATTGTGTCTTGCAACACAGTGGTACTAATTTTTATTACTGACTTCAACAAATTTTAAGCTTTCCAATTTTTTTCCTGAGGTATT
>JAVCKT010005678.1:18710-29356 GCA_032273925.1 Rhynchotus rufescens | reverse complement strand
CTTTGGGTAGAGTTGCTGAGGCAAAACCAGGTTCTCATAATTATACCCTGTCATGCCAACCCCCTTAGGATACTGATTCTATTATATTTTATTATTCCTGAGGTCAAAGATTTTCTTTAAAGAGAGTATTTTACTAATCAAGCCAACAGCAATTCTGAAGATGTTGTAGTAATGTGTTTGGTTTATTAAGCATACATTTGCTGACTAAAGAAATGACTTGTTTATTTCCATAAGATAATAGCTCTGGTCGTTTACTTGTCTGCAAGTCTACTGCGTTATTTGCTGTCACAGAAAAATAAGAGTTTTGGCAGTGAGCAGGATCCAACTGGAGAACTAAATCTTAATTTCACAAAACCCACCTGATCACATCCATAAAACAACTATATCCTGCTGTTCTTTGTTAACAAGGCTAAACATTTAAGTCTATTAAGATGCATTTCATTACCTCTGCCAAATGCAAATGACTTTCAACCTTTTCAGAGCTGCAAGATTTATTGTACAGTTTAAAGAATGATTGTGCCTTCTTTCATGTACAAACAGAGTTTGTTTTCATGAGTACATTCCTAACGATTTATTAGCTATAATTCACTGAGCTTGATATACTCCTGTAAGTATTTGCAAAGGAATTTGAGTCACAATCCTGGCACATCTGCTTTGATGAACTGAGAGATACTTACAGGAATACTACCACAAACAAGAGTATATTTAACAGTGTCGCTACTGGAATAATTACAGTTATCAGATACCATATAGAATAAGGGGAGGAGTATCTCAGTCTAGAACACCTGCTACAAATAAAGAAGCTATTTTATGGTAGGATATAGAATAAGAGTAATGGCAAAAAGTAATTTTTATGACCCCTTTTTCCTCCTCACCCTTTAATGTTTATACATAACAGAATAATAGGTAATAGAATTAATAATCTTAATGAAAATATATGGACGTGCCCTAATATACATAGATCAGAAAGGAAATTAAAATGTAGGGATCCAGTCCAAGTTTAGAATATATATGACTTTTTGTAGGGCATGAGCCTAAAAAGGTTTGTTTCTCCAGTTGAGTGGAAAATGGTCTATGCTATTAAGGCATCAAAAGCATTCCTCAGATCAGAGCAAACAGCATAATACTCCAATCACTACTTCTTCTACTCATTACTTCCCATTCCTTGTCCTTACCACTACCCTGATCTGACAGCAAACAACATAATGCAACGATCACTCTTTCTTCTATCCATCACATCCTGTTTCTTGCCTTCCCCTGCAATATGATAGTTTCAGAATAACTCTGGTAAGTGCAGTGACAGAGGAAGCAAGTTTGCAGTACATCCATCCCACTGTGCAGGAAGTGCTAGGGCAAAGATGAAGGCAAAATAACTACTCAGGTTGAAGCACTGACAAAGATGTTCCCCAGTTATCAGTGAGCTGCTGGCTAGTCAGCTCAACTGCACTGATGTGACAATAAGTGAATAAATAAATAGAAGAACCTATCACTACAATCTTGTTGGTTCAGGATTTATTTTTCCAGTAACAGGTGCTCGGACTGATCTGGAGCCTTTAGTAATACTTCCTCTAGATTAACCTGTTTTATCACAAAAATACCCTCTAGAATGGGAATACTCAATTATGTAATTTTCAATTTTTCTGTTTTAAGGGAACTCAGATCTGAGCCATATGTAAAGCTTACACAAATAGCCAGGATTTTAAAAGGAGTAATACTAGTACCAGGAATAGAAAATAAAATAAAATAAAATAAAATAAAATATTTTAATTAATTATTATTATTTTTTTTTTTTTTACTTGAAAGTGTCTCTCACTGGAGATGCTAAAAGAATAATCTGGAGCCAGTAGTTGCTTGGAGGTTTATCTACCGTTCACAGTCTATAGAATTTCTTACTCCACTTGTTTTCCTTAGCCCCCTAAAATAAACAAGTTTTGCAGGACTAACGGCCTTATAATTCTTTGAAATTCAGCAGTAAGGTTCAAGCATTGGAATTATTAGAAGCTAATGAGAACAGGCAAAAGATGCCATAGGTAATAAAATGAAGTTAGAACAACATATGAACAGTAGGGAAGACCATAACTACTCAGATGTGTCTAAATTTTTAAATGCCAAATTTCCAGCTTTGTCCTGTCAAAATTAACCTTGAAAATAACACCTATCACCCATTTAAAAGCCACTTCTATAGTAAGTATATTGCGGACCTATCTCAGAAAGCACAAAATTATAACATTTAAGAGAGTTGCCTGTGTTTAACAGTTAAGAATTATTTCCCTAAGTGCTTTTCCCACTTCAAATAACATTCTCAAAGAGAAACGTCTTTAGTTAATACATTTGCACAGTAATGAGGTCTCTGGGACAAAATCCCTGGTTTAGGAAGAAAATGATTGAGCAGTCTTGTCTGGTTGTCAGGAGACTCCAAGAGCACCAGAGCATTGAAGAGCAACCCGGTTTCTCACCATCCAGTTCCATAGCGAAGCTTTTCTTCATCCCTGCTTCCTGATTTTCCGTGCTTGGTAGCTTTCTGAAAAGAGCAGCAGCAAATCAGGTTGTGGCTCTGACTTCACAGATTAGCCTCCAGGTTGATTCTTCTGTGTCTTTTGGCCACAGATGCTACAGACAAAACCATCAACTGACAGGGCAAATATAAGACTGAAAGTCCATGAGAACTAAGTGACAGAAAAACAGTCATATTTTCATTGATAAGGATGATTTCACAGGCAGTAATCTGATTTCCAGAGAGTTCAAATCCCTGCTGGTGTAACTAAGACATCATCTTACCTAACTGGCTAAATTAACTCTAAAAAGCAGAGTAATTGCCATGGCAGAATCCACCTATGGTACATCATTATAGTCTCTCATTATAAGTTGACTTTTACAATGGTTAGGAAATGCTGATTTTTTTCTTAAATTAAAAAAGTGAACTCTTTCTTTGAGATGTGGTGAATCACAGGTTTTTTGTATCTATTTAGAATTTTTTAGCATAAACTCCCTCACATTTTTTGTAAGTAAAATTCTCATAATTCACTGTCTCTGTGAAGCATTTCTTTATGGATATGAAAGCAATAATTGCTAGGAACACTATATCTATCTAGATAGTAATTAGGAGAATAGACAGTTTGGCTAAAAAGGAAAAGGCCTACACTAGAGAATTGCACAATAAATATTTAAATGCATATCCAATGGCCTTTCTGTATGGTCTAGCTTTAACCTGGAGTTGAGATTCTTTAATGGAACTAGCATCTTTTTTTTCTGTTTGCTAACAACAAATATTCTTTTATTTTGGTCTTCCTTTTAATACTCAATATTAAAGCATTTTTACATGGTGGATTAAACAAGAAAATAAGCAATATAAATTTTTACAATATGATCTAGTATACAAATTTCCAGCCAATTCCTTGTTTTCTTTTGTAAGATTCTATGGCAAAATATATCTTAGTGAAAGTTGTTTGAACACTTCACTTTTACGAAAACAAAAAACTTTAAAGATATTTTGAAGGTAGATGTGCCTACATGTGATATTTTTTTCCCTGCTGTCATTTGAGGCACTATTATCCTGGCTAGTCAAATTATTAGTCTGTTTTTGTTGTAGCCCTTTTTTCCTCTAGTCTATAAGTATTTGCAGTGTTATTTGTAATACAATACAGCTACTTATATAAGCACAATACAAGTGCAATTTCAACTTGAGAGCTGTATGCTCTAGAAATCATGGAAAATGGATGAAACTGAATAAAAATTGCATGTACTACATCACTGCATAAGGTCTTCTAATCATATAATAACATCAAACACTGAGCTAGAGCTACAATACCTCGTAATAATTTTGTCATAGAAATAGTTGACTCAAGCAGATTGTCTATCCTGCGGTCTCTTCCTAGAAGCATATTATTCAAGTTCAGTACCTAATTTTGCCAGAATAGTGTAGAACCACTCAAAGAATTGCTTAAAGTCATCACGTTTTCCCAGAGTAGATATTATATTATTCTTTTTTTAAAACTAATAAATCCACAGTGATCAAAAAGAGAGTTTTAAATTTCACCCCTGGAACAGATTTAAGAGTTGACTCCAGATTGACATCATTTTCTGTGAAGTTACTAATCACAAAGTGTTTATAAAGAGCAACAATTGAATCCAGGTTAACTAAAAACTTTTACTTTATATCTCACATAAATAGAATGCAAAAAGATATACTTACTACATTAGTGATAAAATATTTTACATTGTTTAATCTTAAGAATCTGAATGAGAGGTTTAAAATGTACAAGTATGTCTTAGCTATAGCTTTAAAATTCTCATAAACAGACAGTTCAGTAGGTCCAGTAGGTATCAATGCATCTGCCAGATGGAGATTTTTACATTTCTGCATAATGACACAGGAAAAATATCAAGTTATCTATCCAAGCTTTTTCACAAGCTGATTCCAGCCTAGAGTTTTACTGAGGCAAATGTAAGATGTTTTGAAAATAAGACGTGTAAATCCCTTTAGGTCAGTGTTATTTTGGGGACCTGCAATCTGCCTGAGGAAAAGTTTTGTTCTCAGAACAACAGGGAATGAATATCTTTTTTATTGATCATGATGAGGACATCTGCTGTGTTATCAGAATGTATCAGTAGAAGTACTGCATGCTGACAGAAGCCAACAATCTGGAGTAAGCTTTAGCAATTTGAAACTTTTTTGTTTTGGTTTGTTTTTTTTACACTTTTCATAACCATGGTTCTAGGTCTCCACAGATAACAATATGAAAGTAGATTTATTTTGTATATTATATGTACAGTGTATAGTGTATCATATGTACCCTTTTCCCATCATTCATTGATTTCAAACTGCCAAAATATTAATAAATAATATTTATTAATAAATATTCATTAAACATATTTAATGTTAGGTAAAAGAATTCAAATTTCTATATATTAAAGCCTTGATGCTCCTGGCATACAGACTCAAAAAGTACTATCTGAACCCTTATAATGTCTGCAGTTACCTGAATAACTTCAAACCAGATACCATCTTCCGAATGCAGTGTACATATACTGCTTCACCATTTAAACCATTGCACAGCTGGCTGTACAAAGGTGAATTATGTTTATCCAAACAAAGTTGTATCCCTGAAATTAGATTTTTATTTTAAATCTTGGAATACATCTAAGATTTAAATAGGTACACTCTTGTGTGTGCTATTTAGATGAATAACATCAATTTGGCTTAATCTGTTTTGCCCTTGACTAGATTGCAAACCCTCACAATATTAAATAGTGTTAATGAGTCTTGGACTACATTCAGAAAACTAGGTCTTGCAAAAAAAAAGCAAGCTTCAGCTGAGTCAAAAACTCCATTATGAGGCTGTAATAATGTTCAGAATGTGAGTGTATTTACTGAAATAGAGCAATAGCTAATGAGCCACTTCAGAAGCAACAAGCTTGACACAACATTGCCATGAATTAGACAGTGCTATTTCCAGATAGAAAGCTGCAAGACTGGCCGCGTATCAGATTAACAGGAGAAAAAAAAGGGAAATGGAAGTGAAGAGCAATTTCCTTGCGAAGCCTTCTAAACAAAGCCATTGCTGCATTTCTTGAATATAGGAAATAGAGTTTTTAGTTTTTCTCTGCTAAGCATAATTCACTGCCATTTCATTGCCATTAGAGAAAATAATTAAAGTGAATTCCTGAAAACAATCATACAGGATCTCTCACTATCCTCCTTTCCTTCCCTCCCTGCCTGCCTTCATCTTCCTCTCCCTCTGTCTTTTCATTAGCCTTTTTTTTAATAGTTCTACATGCATCAATCTATTTTGAGGAGCTCATAGGGAAAAAAAAAAACAAAAAACTTTCCAACTAACTACTTTATTTCCAAGCAAATAGGACACTTTAACACATGCATAAAAATAAATTTAAATAAACAATCTTTAATATTAAAGAAATCCATCCAATATGCCATGATGCAATTTTTTTTTTTTCATCTGTGAATTCCATGTGTTTTATGTTAGGGTACCACAAAAGTTAAAAAAATTACATCACAGCTACATAGTTATTAAATAGCTAGATCATCTGCTTTTTTTATAGAAAATTAGGAAAAAAAACAGAACGACAACATAAAATAATAATTCATAGACTTTTTAACTTTTGTTATAGTAACAGCTCTTATACTTTTTTTCTTATGTCTATATCACTGTCCCAGACTACATAATCTTCCTCTTCTACCTACCTTTTGGAGAGCTGTGGTTGTGATCCATATATTGCTCTGAGGTGTGCAGCATACATGCACTAGCCCTGGCTGAGTTAGGCAAGGACTGCATTACAGTGGACCTATATCAGCTTCAGTAGTTTAGTATCCCATCTTGTCCCTGTGGTCATAGACAGATAGTTGTGATCTGACCAGGTTGATGCTGTCACTGCTTTTACGCTGCTGCAAGATCATGAAAGGTAAAGTCATGAGTTCCATCTACTTTCCCTCCTTGCATTGCACCAGCACTACTTCATCTTTGAACTGCTCAGTCACGCTGCCTGTTCCTTGAGCAGCAGCTTCTCAGCAAACCAAAGAGAGGGGATGTATTTTTACAGTTTTATTTGAAAGTCAGGAACCTACGAGTGTAATTTAGGTATGGTACCTGTGTGGGATTTGTCTAAAAGTGATTTGGAAGGGTTCAGTGATACTGTATACTTCTCTCCCTCTCCTCGCCTCACTTCCTGCTAAGAGTTATGTTGTCAAACCTTAACAAAATTATCTTGTACCAGCCAATACTAAGAGTACATATGACAAAAATTCGAAACATATGATTTCTGTTAGCACAAAAACTAACATCCATAACCAATACCATCCAAGCTACAACTCTATTCTGTGCAGAGGCTAAACCTGCCTATTCTTCATTAAATCTGCTACTGGTATAGAGCTGGCAGCAGCAGGTTTGACACTGAAGTTATTGCGTCACCCAAAACCAGTCTCCCAGCAAGGGCTCTCCCTGCTCCAATAATAAAATGTTCAAAGTCTCTACAGAGAATCCAATGATTTGTTTGCTGTGCAATAGTATCTTTCCAATGTGGATGTGTTTTTAGTTCTTTTTCACCTAAAATGATTAAATCCCTTCCATCTTCCCTTCCATCTTCCCTTCTCCCTCTTCCTTTCAAGAAAGGAGAAGTTAAGCCTTGTCTTTTCTAGTTTGAAGCCTTGTGAGGCAGAGGAACATGATTCTCCTCATTGTCAGCCCTAGTTATTGGTTTCTTTTTCCAGTGAAATTGTGTTTGAGAGAAACGGCAGTGTTCTGTTGTTCTGACCTTGCCTGTCCCAATCTCCCACAGTAGAAATAAAAACTACTTTTCTGTTCTTTTTTTTACCATAGAGAACACTATGTTATTTTTATAAGGAAAATGGGACCCCAAGTTACTTTTACAAATACAGTAATAACACGCATAGGCTGGGGAAGTTTAGAAAGCAGGAGATACCTGCTCTTGTCATTGTTGTCCAGAAAAAGATTTCAACCAATGCAAAAGTGCTTATCTTTTTTTCTTTTTCTCTTCATTAAAAAACCCAGAACAAAGAGACTGATCGATTTTATCCCTGAAGACATCCTTTAAAGTACGACTGTCTAGCTGGTGGCAAAAGAGGAGCTTAGCATATGGTGATTTTTATCCCAAAGAACACCCCTTCCCTGCTGTTTTCAAGATCCTTTCTCTTTCCAAAACCCAGCATTTGATGGCTGTCTAATTCCTGACTGAATTGCATACTGTTGCCTGATATGATAGTGTGCGACCCAGATATGTAGCTTACTGCTTTGCAAAGCATATTCTCCCGCACTGACAGATAAATCAGTTTCTTGTGGCTGCTTAAAAATAGCAGTTAGCTGTCGGAGAAGTTCTCTGCAAGTACAGACCAGCTGAAACAGGAAATTTAGAGAGTAATCTACCACATTCTTGACAAGCCAAAGGAAATCCTGATTTGCGTGCTATCATGAGCCCCCACATGCAACCCCCCTGGCACAGCAACAATGCTGAAAAATCCTAGAGGTAGAGAAAAGGCTGTCAACAGTGTTAATATGATTAGTTAAGGGGATCTGCTTGTTTTCCTCATGCATATGTGAAATGCTAATATAGTTAGCTTGGGCATTCCTGTTAACTGGGTCATATCTGCTGTAGGCCTTAAATAGACATAAAAGCTGTCAATGTCATTCTAATGCTGTCAAAGCTAGCCTGACAATCCTTCCTCAGAGGTTAGCATAATTGGGCTTGACCAGGAGGTAACTCAGTTACTCGTATTTAGATATACCTGTAGCTTTTAGCCTAAGGTACTTGTTCTGTTTCACTATTGTGCCATGTTCTATATGGACAATTCCCTTGAACAGGTAAAAAGGCTTGTCCAAATGATTTTTCCTCCATTTGGAATACTAAAGTCCAAACAGAATGCTAAATAAGTAACAAGAAAAATCTCCTTCTACCTAATCTGACTTAATAACAGTACTTCTTCTCAGATGTTTTCCAAAACCTTTCAAGATAGAAAGCATTAAACAATAATGATGTTATTAAAAAAAAAAAAAAAAAAAAAAAAAGTTAATAGAGGCCGCTTTAGAAATTATTGGAGCAAAAGGACCTCCAATGCAAACCTTGACCTAGTCAAAATACACTCTTTAAGCCATCTATAAAATTAATATTACCTCTTGTTTTGTATTGTTTGTTTTCAGAAAACTGTGGAAAAGAATAGACACTTGGAATCCAGTGATGGTCACTGCCTATTCTGTGCTACATAATCTTTCTTGCCACATAATAATAAAAAACAAAAATGTAGTTGCAGTTCCACCCCTTAATAGAGCACTCCCATAAGGACTATGTCTTTAAAGCTCAGTGTGGGGCTCAAGTGAAAGATATGAGGTGTGTAAAAAAAAATCTCTTTGGAGAGATGAATTGTTTCATTATTAGTTAAGAGCTCAAGTACTGGAGTTGATGAGGAAGAATGTACACATAGGATGGAAATGAACAATAATAAGGCAGCAATAGATTCCCCTGAAAATATCCTATTGGGTTTTGGCTATTTACTCATTCGATTTGATGGTTGAAGTCTCTAAATTCCAGAACATTTTCCTTGCAGTATATCAGATCTTAAATATTCACAGCAAGCTGGTCGATGTGAGGTAAAGGCACCAAGAAAAAGGAGAATAAATTCCTTTGACAAGTTAAGTTTTGTGGTACATTTTGTAGACAGGAGGTCAAACTCTGATCAAAATAGTCTATACTGACCTTAAAAGCCTTTTGAACAAGATGTGAAAATCTTAGATTTTCTCCATGAATTTTCCTCTGTATTGTATGCTGTTCAGAATGAAAACTTTAACTTAAGTCTTCAACTATAATGAGGAAAATAGTCCACCATTTGCCCATCCCAGTCATTTTGAATAAAAAGGGGGTAAAAAGAAAAAAAAAAAAGAGTAAAATAAGTAGAATAATTTTATGTATGCAACAGTGAAAAGTAAATATTATTTTAGAAGTAGCATATTAGAGTCTAATAACAGCTGAAACTAAGTACATTTTTCTGTTACTTTTCAGTGAGGACAGTGCTGCTCTTTAATTGTTTTATATCTCTGTATGCTGGAGAATTTCCCCCTTTAGTCTTACCAATGTAGTCAGTCAGCAGAACTCAAGGAATTCCCAGTGGGTACCAGTAGCGGCTTACAAATCTTAATGTACTGAAACTGGGACAGCTCTAGTCTGGAATACATTGTGGTGTGCAGTTTTATCCGAATTAAAATGCAGCCTTTCTCACATGGCTTATCTCACGGTCAGCACTGCATTAAAGTCATTATATAGCTTTTGGATCTTGGCTGGTTATCATGGAGCATAGACTGAATGCATGCATGACCACCTCTGTCACAGGAATACTAAGGCAAAATGATGCTCAAGTTATACAGAGATTGCAAATTTGTAGTCTACTTTTGAGTATATTTTGCCCTCTGGATATGGCATCTTAAAAGGCTTCAGAGATACTCCTTTAATCAGCTCCGTTCTCAAACCTCTCTCTCATCAACGATTGAATGATACTTCATTCCTCCCTATATCAGTCTTGCTACAATAGTGCCCCCTCCACCTCAGAAACTAGTGGGATTCGGTGGGAGTTACGCAGTAAAATTCCAGTTAATTGATGCTGCTATTGAAGCATTGGTAGTGCCTTTAGTGGTATCCAAGCAATATACTGGAAAGGACAAAGAGTAATTGCTGAAATTAATCGCTGTTTAAAAGTAAAGGGGATAAAAGTGTGCTTGCTCCTGCTGTACTGCAAATATACTGTTACCAGTGCTACCTTTGAGCCCTTTCTCAGCTGCCTGTGAACTCAAGAATAGAAGGCGCAAACCCACTGAACGCAGGCTAATCACTTCCTTGATGAGGATCATCATTTCCAGTATCACTATCAGAATGATTAATGGGAACAGCACTACTGCTCGAGTCTTTCACTTCACTTGCTGGCAGCACCTATAGCACATTGTTGCTTAAGCAACTTGATGACATCAGTGTGAAATGGTGGTCTGCTCTCAGCTAACATCTTTACTTTTAACTTGTCATTGTTACCAGGCTCCAAGGCAGGTACTGGTCATCCATCTTCAACAAAACCAGAAAAAAATCCTATCAACCTCACACAAGATTCCTCCAATACAAGTTCATTAAGCTACAAA
>JAVCKT010005678.1:0-10289 GCA_032273925.1 Rhynchotus rufescens | reverse complement strand
GGCAGGTGAGGCACACTTTAGTAACACTTCATATGCCTTAGTGAAGGTAGAATAACAGCCGCTGAAAAGGGAAGTTAATTAAAAAGTTACATAAAGCTCTTTGTAGGTTGGTACATTTCACACCATCCTTAAAGAATGGTGTGTCATGAGGTATAAAATCAATCTGAAAATGTTTCTGAAGGGAGGGTAGGAAATGATCTCAATGGAAACTAACATAAATAATGGTGTGAAATAAAACAGAGGAGTTCAAACCAAAAATTCCTTTCAAGTTTCAGATAGAGATAGTCATTCTGTACATAAGACTTCGCAGATTTTGTACTTATAATATCACCTTAGGAGCATTTTGTATTTAGCCTTACAGACTATGACTATATGCTGTACTTTATATGTAGATCCCATAGCAGTGAAAATGAGGACAAGAATCTCCTACTCAGACATATGATGAAAGTCAGGCAAATGTAATTATAAATGGAATTAGGAGAAATAATCCACTCTTCCCATCTATTATGAGATATTACTCTTAAAAAAATATTAAGATAACATACGGACTGAGAATCTCTGTTAGACTTTCCTATAACTCTTTTCCCCAGCCTTTTTTCCCTAGCTTTTTCTTTCAAATTTGCTTGCATGGGAGAACATATCTTTTCTATCTTTCTTTTGAAAACAACAGTATATATTTAGGTCCTACAGGGGTGGAAACTTAAAGCATAAATCATAGGGAAATGAGCTACTTCCTACAATGTAGTAATAAGAAGACTGAGGTTTCTTGTTGTCACTCTATGCACATATGATGATCCCAAATGAACAGCCTATACTTTCAAATGCCACATTTAGAGTGAATTTCCAGCAGGGCTACAAAAAGATTGGAAAAAATCACCTTGCAAGTCAATTCACTTTATTTTTAAAAGCTCACCAAGGTCACAGGCCCAAGGAAAGCTTAATTAAAGTCGATGGAAGATGCAGAAGCGAGGCAGAAAGAATAAGATGGCAAGAAAAATCATTTTTTAAAAAACATATTAGATTATGTGAAGCCAGAGAGGCTTGACACCATCGATTTCAGAAATGGGCTAAAGATAAGGAACTGCGAATTGTAGGAATTACAATGAGGCAAGGCGGGCTGGGAACACCTGCCACACACATCCACTTCCTAATTCCAAGAGATAGAATGAAGACTAAAGGCTTAAGGGTGCCTAAACCCAATACTTTCATTAGGAGCTGAACATTTAACTCCCTTGGGTTCCAATTAAAAAAAATAAAAAGGGAAAAACAAGACACTCATCATGTTACTGAGTAACTGTTTAAGTCTTTTTTTTGCTACCTGCTAGCAAAAAAATATTTTTCCCAAACACCATGCTACCTCTCTGTATAACCCCCATTTGTCCTCAAAAGGATGTAATCATAATTATTTCCTGTCCAAGAAGATAAACATAACCTCCCAGCAAGCTCAGAAGCTCCCTGAGGATAGAATAGAAAATGAAACAACCCACAAACTGTGCTTGTACTTACAATGCATAAAAATATTGGCAATATATGATAGTTTTTGTGGAGCCTCTCATCATCTTCTTTTCAATAATCCCAAAACCCACAGGTAATATGGAGTTATGTCTAAAGCACTCTTTTATACTAATACAACTTAAATTGACTTGAATGTATAACTCACGCACAAATTCAGTGCCCGAAGCTTTTATTCCCTCTGATAGAGCAAGGATCATTGTCTGGTGATGCATAATATGCGGATTTTGCATACTAACCTCTAAGACACTGAGCCCTATTTCAGTACTCATTGTTCACCAATGCTACACTTAGCAACAGGACACAAGGACAAAAGCTGAGCTAAATAAATGATGGAAACACATGATATTGCCAGCTACAGCTAGGATAACCAACTATGAACTTTACAAATCAGAGTAAAGGAGGATTTCTAAGAGTTTTGTGAGGAGATTAAAAAAAAAAGAAAAAAGGTATCTGAGAGACTATGAACTCAATCACTGAATCCAATGGCTAGATGTCTTTATATATGGTGTATGGTCCTTATCCAAGGAATTTCCAACACATCAGTGGATGTGCTCAGATGAAAGATAGGTATAATTACTCTCCCAGTCTTTCAAATGATTTTAGTACCATATTAATACCTTGTTTTGGCAAAGACAACTTCAACATGATCTGATTTTCTTAGAATTATCTCTGAAATTATTAGTCATAGAAGAGTTTAGCTGGATGCCAATATTGCAACAGGTTCAGTACCATTACACTTATGAAAAATGCTCTTGCCATTAATTTGGCCACATCTTATTCTCATGTTCACCAGAAGTCAAGGTCTTCTCATTGCTGTTGAAAGAAGACATTTCCTCTTATTTAGTGCCTCAACTAAACAGTGTCTGTTCTTCCATTTTTCCTATAAATAGGACAAACAGCTTGCTATGTGCAACGAGCAAACTAGTAAATGAATTGTTCACAACATACTTTTAGTTTTATGAATCTGATTGCAGACGGTAATTATTTGGTGTTCTTATGTCAGCAACACTTGGCCTATGACTTGCTTGTGAATTGTGTTTAGGGAATCAGTGTTACTATTTCTAGAGGGTCACCTTGGGATGTTTTTCTCCTCTCCTTGTTCTTGATGACAGGTTTTAATATATTTAAGTGCATTAACAGAGGAAAGAGATGAAGGCCAGGGCAATTAAAGGAAACCAGACTAACATTAAAAAAAATTGGAGTGTTGATTTTGGGGGAGATTTTTTTCCTTTTTTTTTTTAAGGTATTCATAAACTATATCGTTCTGGGCCTCTCTAAATATCTGGGATCGTGTAATCAAATAAGCTGTTATTCTTCAGCATTTTCTGACCTAGGCACAGATTCCCGAGCCCATCAGAGCTCTCTGCAACAGAAGTATAATGATTTAATAGATGTACCTGGTGAAGAGATCAGTTGTAAAACCCCTGGTTCAAGAAAAGTCTCTATTTAATCATCCTTTCATTTAATCATCTGCTCACTCTCTGATCCGACTAAGAGAGCAATTTAGCCCAGACTGCCCCATGAAGGGAGCACCCACAGGGGTCTTGTCTCACAGCTTCAGGCCCTCCCATTCATGGACTTATAAGGTAGGACTCCTGTCCCATCTGCATGGCCAAGTGTATGCTAGGACACCTACTGGATTTTTTGGTCAATTCCTAATCTGGTTTACAATTTCTCGCTCATTTGTAACATTAGTCCTTGAGGCTCAGGGTGTGGAACTTGAGGCACAGCAATGGACAGTGCTGAAGGAGTGCTGCATAGTAATTGTCTGTATAAACTGAGAGAATATAGTGGTCTTTGGAGACCTGCTACTCACCACTGTTCATCAGTGTTGTCATAACAAACTGACTCTCCCAACAGCCATCCTTGAAAAGAGATACATACATAGAGGTATAAAACAATAGCTTGCATCAGACAATAACTCCTACTGAATATCTGGCAGGTTTTATTTCAAAGAACTCTTGCTTGATTAAAAAAAAGATAAAAAAATATTCTGTGATACTTTATTCTTATGGGCTGAGGAGTGAAGGAAATTCTTTAAACTGTTCCTCAGAGATTTCATGTAGATATTCAAGGGCAAGATTCACATTGCTATCAACACCATGTCATCCATCAAAATATCAGTTCCTCAAAATAGTTCTGACTGGAAAGAATATAGTAGATAGACTGAATTATTTAAAAAAAGCTAAATATTATAAATGTTGTCTCATTATTGGAGACATTGAATTGTCCAGGTACATGAAGCTGGATGATGCTGGTGGTTAAGACAACAAGGATTTGAATTTCATTGCCCATTTTTAGTTCATGTTTTACCTGGTGAAGAATGAAAGTTAGTGGGGGAATGAGAGAGAGGGAAAGAGAGAGAGAAAAGCCTTTGGCAAATTAAATTGCAGAACCAGAAATCAATTACTTGCACTTTTACCTAAAAAGGGTTTGGTTTACTATGAAATATATTTCAATTTACAAACTGAAAAATCCATATCTCAGACTTCTGTATAATTAAAATTTAACTCCCAAAAATATTTATGAAGATAAAAACATAAAACAAGGAAAATGTGGTTAGCTATCTCACATTCTAAATTACCCCAAATATTTGTGAATCTTTTTTTTTCCTGTTATTTGCCAGGCTTTAGGTAGAACTAAAAGCACAACAGTTGAAAATTAGGTTAAAATACAAAGAATTATGTACAGTCTTGCTCTGGCAGTGTACTTCATGACAAAATTCTTTTAACGGGTTTTAAAATTGTTTAGTTTATTCAGCTCGATAATCCCTTACTAGACTTTAAATACTGCACCTTGATTAAGGGATGCAATCTTTTAAAAACACCTTAATTTGGCTTTCAAATACTAGTTGGCACTGAAGATAAAGATGCCAATTTTGGCATCTTATTTTTTTCACAGGACATTTTTAATGTAACCTAGGAGCCTTCACTGCATCACCAGAACTCTCAGTCTGTTGCCAGAAAAGTGCAGAAATGCATGTTGTCTCTGCCAAGAGAAAAGATACATCATCAGCTTTAAAATCTCTTGTGCTCAGATAGTTCTCACACTACCTCATAATGTGAATATTTGCCATTGGACACTACATTTATATCCATAACTCCATTATCAGTGATAATAAGAGAGAGAGAAGTCACATTTACCTAGCCTTAAATTTTGACAATATGCAGTGTAATCTTAGTTAAAAAAATCAGATAAAAACAAACAAATAAAAAGGAGATGCAAAACATGGCTTTATTCTGAAAGTCATCACAGAGCTGGAAATGGATGCTTGCTGGAATAATGCCCAGTGAAAGCTCCAACTTTCACAAAGTCAAGAATTTGTCCTATTAAATCTAAAAGGCTGGTTTGGCTGCTATAGAATAGACATTAAACTCAGACTATAGAAGTCAGGTTGACTTATTGAAACATTTATCTACTGAAATGATAGTCCACCTCTTGCTTTGTTGTCTTAAACTACTGTGCCTTTTATCAATTCCTTATGCCTATGGAGGCACAAGAGTGACACAAGGCATATAAGCTCAGAGGAGTGATTTGTCAGATCCACAGATACAAGGGTGCATGGCAGAACTATCATCACTTATTTTACCATACAGAAGTAAAGGAGTATATACTGTTTAAACACTTGACAGGAACACTCTTTTGTTTCCAGATTTCTAAAGTAATTACCAATAAGTCAAGATGAAACGACCTCAAATTGTGCCAGGGGAGACTCAGGTTAGATACTAGCAAAAATATCTACATGGAAAGAGTGGTCAAGTATTGAAACAGGTTGCCCAGAGTACTGGTGGAGTTCAAGAAATGTGTAGATAAGGCACTTAGGGACATTGCTGAGTAGTTGTGCTGCTGATAGGTTTACAGTTGGGCTTAATGATCTTAAAGGTCTTTTCCAACCATAAGGATTCTATGATTATGTGTTATTGACCCATTCCTCTCCTTTGGTATGAACCTTCCTCTTCTGCTATCCCTGACTAATTGTGACCAAATTATGAATGAGAACAAAATTCTACCTAATTCCAAGTACATCCAAGTATACTTCCAGGAACAGAGGAGAGGAGCTGCTGTGAAGCAAGTTTCCTATTTCTTGTGCCTCTGTACAGAATTTGGCCTATCAGCAGAATTTATAGCCAACCAGAGATGTTGCTTCACTGGGCCTTGATGACTAAATCAAAATTGAAAGAACACAGCAACTCTAGACATACAATTGGGCTCAACAACATCCTAGGCCTCTTCCAGTGAAAGAATCCAGACATACAAACCTTCTCTCAGTTCCTCCAGTTTCTACAGGAAACCTCGTTGCAAACTACAATGGAGCAAATGTACATAGTAGCTCCTAGCTCAGCTAAGCAGGTGACAAATGGCTCCAGGTGAACTGCGGAGCACATTTAATAGTCAGATTAGATAAAGTTTATTGGACTGAGTCTTATCCCCTCTGCCAGGTACAAACACGGGTAATTCCTTTTCCTGAGCTAGCATCTCATGAGAATAACCGTTGCAGAGCCAGTTACTGTCCTCTGCATTTGCTTGATAGTCAGCAGAGGATACTAAATCATTTGACTCCATAAATATTGGAGGTGCCACTTGCTCCTCTTCATTCTCCTTTTCCTTCAGACTCAGATGGAAAATGAGGATGAAACTGAAAGAAGAAATAGGCCCTTAGGTTACAAATGTGAACATGTGAATGGGATCTATATGTCACCAGAGCACGCAGCTTATTTCTGCTTTTCCTCAAAAGCAGTCAAGAAAAGTGGTCCCAGATTTCTGAACCTCACTTTTCTCACTTTTAATGAATAAGAGAGAATTACAATGAAAAGACTTGTACATTTCAAGTTGCAACTCATCAGGCTGTCAAAAGCATTGGAATGCTACATACCCTAATCATCTTTTCACTCACCATAGTGCAGTCAGTACAATTATCTTCTTGTTGTAGATTGGAAAAAAAAATCGAGAGTAAATTAGTGCATAAAAGCTATAAAATCTGCATTGCATGTTGTCCCATTTGCTATTAAAATTCAATAAAGCAATATTAAGGAAGAATTAAATAAGGATGCAATTTTTTTTAATAAGTCCATTTCTTCTTTCTGCAACACTGCTAATATTTTTGCACTGACAATCTGTAATACTTTGAAAATAGAAATGAAAATATTATTAAAGCTAGATCAGACCTGTAATTTTAGAACCAATATATAATAGCAAATAAATCTAATGGAAAATGCCATGAATACCGATTGTTTGCTTGCAACAGATATGAAGGTCAAACATTAGATATGAAGGGAAACACTAGACAAAATTAAAAAGATAAAAATACATTTTGAGAAAAAAAATAGCAAACTACTATTGATGCAGAGATCAGTCTTGATCAGCATAAGCTTTTCTTTGCTTCTTTTAAATGCTAAGCATATTTTTGAGTGAAAGCATTTAATAATTTGAAATATCTTACCTCTATTCAGTCCTCTGTGTGATACTTTTCAACTCTGAAAAAGTATAGTCTGAATTTAGCTACCTCCACTCAATCACAGTAATTCAGTAGTGCTGCACAGTATTTGCATAGTCCATTAGGAAGATCTCTCAGATACTAGGGGTACAGACCTAAACAGACACAGACAAATACAACAACAAATGTTTCAAAATATTTTTGGTCTTGTCTACTTTTTGGAAGAAAAAAAAATAAAAGGATGTTAAAATTACATATTTGGATAGTTTTTCCCATCATATTTAACTTCTTGTTAATAAACAGGTTCTCTATTGACAAAGATGGAGCATAAATCTTTGAATCAGATCACAACATGTTTTTGTCCATAGGCTTTATGTTGCTTTGGAAGACCCAAGGAAGATGTAAGAGAAAGCAATTTCTAAATACACTCAGGTTCAGTTTACAGGTAGGATTGTTAGAGTTTGTCATAATACATAAGCATTAGTAGAGCACAGAAAGAAAAAAAAACCACAGTAGTTCCACACTTACTTCCACCAAGATCAAAGAAATTAGTCTTAAATTCCGTTTTCCAAAGTTTGTATCATCTCAGATGAGTTTTGGATTTTAATTTTGTTTATTCCTGAAGGATTAGTGATGATGTTGTCTTGGAGTTTGTTTCTTTTACTCACTCACTATTAACATTGCCAGTTAACCCATATAAACCAATTCCATTGTTCTAATAGTGCTTTTGTAACCATGGTGATTTAAGGATGCAGATGAGAAAGTATTTAGCAGTGAGGTTACCTTTTATTAGTCTAGTATTTAGTCCATACACCATTTTCTCCAGATACCATTATCAGTAAGAGGAAAAAAAAAAAAAAAAAAAAAAAAAGCTAGTGTAAAATCTGAGATCTTTCCTTCAGGTAAATTACATACTCTTCCCATTCCCAAGAAGCTGAACAAAGTTTATCAAATACCTAGAGTAACATTTACAAAAACAAGTGGTAATTAATCACAACCCGGACAAGCTTCTGCCTACTCTAAACCACTGTCCTCCTTGCTCCAGTCAGTGACCTGGCAGAAGATTCCCTTCATCCTGCCAGTCCCAGTGTCATCACCATAGAAACTCAGAGGGAGCAGAAAGAGTTGTCCCAAAGCCTCACCATTACACACATTGGCATGAGTTTGAGGCACGTAACTCAGGGGCCTAGGACCCTGGGGACCACATGGTAGATAAATCTTCAGTTCGATGTCCATGTGAGTTGAATGAATATTGTTCTTCAGTTGCATAAGCAGTTGCTTGCATGAACGAATAATGTGCAGACCAAGAGGCACTTGCAAACTATGGTAATGGAAGCCATAAAACACCTAAAAACATTTGCTGCTGGGCTTAAATCATCCATCTCATGAGAATCAAGTGAAAATAGCAAGGAGACACCTTCCAAAAAAAAAAAAAAAAAAAGTTATAGTAGTTTTTGTTTAAACAGACTGAATCCTTTGTTCTTAAAAAAAGATCATGAAAGTCAGAGTTACTCACTAGGCCAGGTCTGATTTGATTTATTCTGTCTGGTTTACAAGATGAAGATTAGAGGTTTAAATAGGGGTTTAAAATATGACTTGAATAGAATTTTTAAATTATTATTGATTGGCCGTCTTCAACCATATGGAAGTGAACAAACATGAATAATGTTTACCCATTTAATATTTGGACTGCTGGGCACATTATTCACGTGGCTATAAAACCGAACACATCTTTGTCGTCACCTTTGTCCTTTTTGGAAGCTGAAAATGGCTTTTGTCAGATTGCTACTAGGGACCGTCCTACTTGGAAATATTTTTCTCAGTTAGATAAAACTTCTTTGTTTCTCTAAAACCACACCATTGTGCAGATTAAGGAAGGCATTTGCTTACACTGGTGAACACCTCAGAAGAGGCTGCCTTCAGCATCAACACTCTAATCAATTTTATAGACACCAACAATGCAGCCCTTGAAAAGCAAATTCAGACTGAAGTGGCTAAGCCTTTTCTGTAGATCCCTCTAACTCCAGCAAGTCAATTGCAGCTAAGAAAGATCATATTCTTCATGAAGCATTTTTCTCCTCTCTTTTTTTAGTGATTAGCTAGAGAATGAAGTGCCTGATGTTCCACATTAAGAAGGATGCTAAGCGGTTTACAAGTCTCAGTAATTAATGGTTATTTTTATCACTGAGAATATAGACTACCTTCTTATATCTATCTGAAACTCAATATAAGCCTCTATAAGCCTCCAGGCTGCATAATTGGTGCAATAGAGCTGAAAATGAGATGGAGGATATAATACAGCTCAAGTAATCCTGCCTTTAGCTGAAATGGAACAGTGGAAGCTTCTAGCATCCACAAATGTTGTTTTCACAAAGATTTAAAGCCAGCCAGCTGTCAACTGATGAAGTGAAAAACATAGTGTTATTTACTTTCTTTAAAATATTTTAAATATTTAAAGTAACACAACTGTATCTATAGACATTATTTACTCTGTATACACTTTTACTTTTTTTTTTTGTTCAGCAACAAATGTGTACATTCTTCATAAAAGTTTCAATTGAAACAATCTGGAAATTGCCTCAGGTTTCAGCTTTCTGGAAATGAAGAAATTGGTTTTACCTTCTCTATATAATAGCTGTAAGAAATAAAATCTTTTAAAAATCGTACTGGGTTTGTAAAGGGTTTAGAGAACTGGAGGGAACACTGAAGAAGGTGTTTATGCGATTGTGATATTTTAAGATTGAAAGAAAAAGGTTGTTATGCAGAGACCTGATGAAACCTATTCTGTTATGATTTATGGTTCAGCACGTTTACTTCAGATTTGAAATTATTATTAAACAAAAAATCAAACTCATCTCATACATTAATGTCATACTCCTGCGGAATGGAAAGTATTGAGATATTTTCTTCTTCTGTTTCCTTAGAAAGTTATTTACATATTCTAGCCTACCTCACCGGATATTTTGAGATAAAGTGGCACAGTGTATCTGTCTAGGCATGTATGGTCAGGAGAACAGAAGTAACCGGGTCCAGAAGAGCAGGAGGACCAGCTCTGCCAGAAGGCAAGGAAGCATAAAGCTATGGGAAGTCATCACACACACTTCTAGGACATTTCCATAGACCACTGTGTTGCACCAGAAGGATTCAACTTTTTAGTGCAGGTCCTTGTCAGTGCACCGAGCTGTACTCGAGCCCAACACTTACATGCACTTCAGACATTTAGATTCTCTCTTCCTTTCTTTCCTAAATGGTATTTCTGCCAGCCTGGACCAGAGGCAGCGTCTTCTACTTTGCTGTCTGGGATTTCAAACAGAAGAAAGAAGAACTTAAAGGAAATGAA
>JAVCKT010005673.1:0-10192 GCA_032273925.1 Rhynchotus rufescens | reverse complement strand
TTTTTCAATGTTCAACTGCTAGAAAAAAGCAGTTTTTCCTTATCAAAATATTGCTTTCATCATGTTCTCTCTCAAAAAATTGAAAAATTAAATACTAAGATTTTTAAATATTTATTTTTTCAAAAGTATTCATCTTAACTTAAATCCTACTGGAGACCTGGTGAGACTTGCGAAAATTCCTCTTGCAGTTGTAATCACATGGATTGCAAAGACTTTTAGGTGGGAATCCTTTGTACTGAATAGGAATACCAGTTAGCAATTCCAGTAATTTTACTTGCGATATCAACTAACACAGTACAAAAGATAAAGTATGCTGTACAATTTTCAGCCCCTTGATTGCAGACCTCTAAAGCATTTTCACCAGGTCTTCAGATCTATCTGGAGTTGTTACTTACAGGTTTTACATATAGATTGTTACCCTGTCTGTCCAGGCTACTTTGCAGAGTTTCTTTTCAAAGATCTGTTAGAGGTAATTGCAGAGCCTAATTGTGCACAAAGCAGAGGTTAGGAAGTAGGGAGCAGCAACTAAGGACACTCAAATAAAAAAATTGCAAAGATTTTTTTTTTTTAGATGCATCTGGTCTGAGTAGAAGAGATTCCCAATTATTATCCCTCAGTGGTTTAGATCTAGCCTGATTTTCCCCATGCTGTCTTTAACTTGTTGCCAGAATATTTCTCATCAGAGATTCTCTCCTTGGCAGTACTTCCACATGCCCAGATTGCATATGCTAGGGAACACTGTTATGGGACAGGATTTCTTGCTATATCCCAAGCTTCTTTTGGAGCCTCACTCAAATTACAGGGGTCTAAAGTTATGACTGAAAATATTATCCCACCTATGATGACTGTTCTGAATTTTGGTCCACACAAATTCTTTTAGTTGGATACAAGTGGCTTGTCTATACTGCATCACAATTTACTGGACCACTTAAATGATCCGGTCTTTAAGGAAAAATCCAGGAGGCAAAAAATAAGATTGTTTTGAGATTGTATGTCAAATAGTCTTCATCTCTCAGTGCAGATGAGAAATTGGTGAATCGTGCAGTTTCAGAGCCACATGTGGTTCTCTTGCATGTTAATGCTTATGCTGTGCAGGGGATCTGTAGCTGCAAAAGAGGTAGCGCTGAGTGCCAGCACCAGCTGAACTGCTGCAGCTCATTGCAGACGGCCGAGATGCTCCCATAAGGGACTCTTGGTTCTGCTGCAGCAATGAGGTGCACAGTGATGGAGAGGCTAGGAGCTGTCCCAGGAAACATCCCCTGGTTCATGAATCAGACTTTTCACTTTCTGTGAATTTGTCAAATAAGTTAATATTTACTTTTCAAATTAAGTACATAACTCATGCGCTTTGTTTGGCTTCAAAGAATGAAAATTGTGATTCATTTCAGTGTTTTTTTTACATTGGATATTGTAACGTTGTTCTTCCCATAACACAGAATCAAAGGAGCTCAAATATCCATGTCCCAGGTGTCCATGATAATTAAATCAGTGTTTGAGCATGAAAAGATTTTTTTTTTTTTTTAATCTCAATATCTGTGGGAGTACTGGAGGATGAGTTTGGAAATGTTAATTCTGTTGTCCAGGTTGGATATTGATTTCTCAGTGGTCAGCTTTCCCCTGGGGTTGCCAGTTATGAAAAGAAATCAGGTTCATTTGAAAATGCACTGTCTTCTGTTCTTTTTTTGCTGAATGCTTATTCATATATTGGGTAAAATTAATTTACTGTCAGTAAGGTACAGAATTTTTAGTGTAATCTTGGTTTTAAAAATCTCTTAACTCATTCGAACATGAGGATTGTTTAATTCTAAACTTACACCATCGTCTGCTGTCTTTCTTCCAGGGGGTTCTTTCCTGTGGTGGTTGGCTTTATTAGAAGAGTTCCAGTCCTTGGCTATCTCTTGAATTTACCTGGTATAAGCTCGGTATGTGTTGGGTACTAAATGCAAACTTTGAAACTGTCACTGTGTTTTAATCCATTCTAATGGGGACAGTAGTATAAATACTTCAGAAATAACACAAATGCAACTTTAGAGCAGTGACACCGAATGCATTCTTGTGGAGTTCTTGCACTGTATGGTTCTGGTTAATTCCACTTGGGAGATTCTTACATGCCTGGAAATGAAACCTTTGCAGAAGCTGCCCCTGCTACAGTGCTGTCAAACAAGAGGGCCCTGCACAGTGATGCAGAAAGCCGGATGTCTGCTTCTTGCTTCACTGTTGGCCCTAAAAGACCGTGGGTGATTCTTGCCACCTTTCTGTCCTTCTCCTGCCTGTAAATGAGAAGGATGCTGATCTCCTTTGTCGAGCACTTTGATTTATTTTGAAAAAATGGCCCAGAAGAGTAAAGAACTAAGCATTGCAGCCTGTATGGGGAACCCAGAAATTCTTATGATGCATAATCCATTACTAAGTGCAGTGTTTACTCAGGTCCACTGCACCAAACTAGGTATTAGTTCTATTGAGCTCTGTAATTTTTCAAGTGCAGTTTTCCACTTTCTTAACCAAATAGCCAGGAAATTGAAGAAAATTTAAAAGTGCTAGGAAGATGGTTGTCTAGGATTTTTGGTCAACTACTTTTACTGTGCTAATTTCTGTATGTACTTTAACACAAGAGTTTTTACCCTTGATCTTGTAAACTATAGATTAATAACTACTACATGAAAATTACTGGAGGGTACAACCAAGTTGTATACAGATTGTTTTGTTGTGTTTTTTTTTTTAATTAGTGTTCAAGATTATCTGTTCCAGTCTTTCAGTTTGAGCCATGTTCTGGCTTACAAATCCTGATCAATTGAATGTTTGCTTGTCAATTGATCTTACCTACACACGTTTAATTTGACCATAATGGGGTTAAATCTTGCTTCAAAAAGATAATTGTTAATGTTTTATTCAAAGCCTACGTAGGCTCAGAAGAGAATCCACAGTAATGGTCAGTTGAAATATCTTACTTGGTCCACTACTGCATGTGCGGCTGATCCTGTATCGTTTTGTTTTGATCATTAAGCTAGCAGTGGTCCTGGCATTCTTCTATTTCCTTTTCCATTCTGTTGCATTTTCATGTTGCGCTGTTAATGTCGATATGAGAAAACATGTCATGCAGAAACACGGTTGCAATGTAAGATTTTTAATTTTCACAAACTTTAAATTTCATGAGACTTCGGTGAGTACTACTTGATTCCCATTATCAGTCACATACTAACTGTGCACAAGTGGCAAGCTATATTTGAGACTAATTTCACTGTACATATGTTATGCAACTTTGAACTTTTTCTCTCCTTTTCTACAGCTTGTAGACAAAGTTGGAGAAAGCAACAACATGGTATAATGACAAGAGGGCGGAAGACTGATTCTAAACTTATTGTATTATTTATAAATCCTTTTGAAGAATACTCGACACAAAGATTAAGTTGTGTACAAAGGAAAAGCTCGTAACATTCTTTACATAACAGTTTAATTTAAAATGTATAGTTGACAATGTACATTAGAAACGAAGCTCAGCAAGTGTGCTTCTAGGAAAAGTAACTCCAGAGTTCAGGAAATAAACTGAAGAGGTGAAAGTCGTGGAATAACCCATGTTACAACTGTTCAAGACATCTTGTTTTTTTGGAGAACATGCTAAATGTGGAATTAATGGTGCCTGTAGTTTTCCTCCTTATTTTGAAGGTGCAGTAGAACAAACAGGCCTGCCCTTTTTAAGGGCACCAACTTATCCAACCCTCTGCTTGCTACCCTCAGAGTCAAAATACAAAACAAGGCAAAAAAACTTCTTGTGTAACAAGAGATGTGTCTTTGAGTGAGTTAGAATGACTGTTCATCTTGAATCGTATTATGACAAAAAAAAGGAAATCCCACATGGTTCTGCTGTAAATCTTTTTTGTAAATATGAGGCTGAAATAAAACATTGTTATCTTAATGTTTCAAAGCCAAATGTAAGTTGATTATATTTGCTTTCCATTTTGGAATCTGCATAATGTCAGTCTTAAATGTGGGTTCTGAACGTGCAGATGGCAATAAGCAGCTCTGGAGACTGACTTACACTCCTTCCAGTTTGTTCTCCTTGAGTCGTGTTGCACGTGAACGTCCTGATGAGAACGTAGCCCTTTTCACTAGCAGGAAAACTTCGTGAAATACGTTTAGTTCACAAGAAAATGCATTTGGCTAAGGTGCTGACGTGGACCCTGTGAAATGTATCTTATCAAAATACGAACACTTCTTTTTAAATTGTTTGGAGCTAAGGTTTCCTTGTTTACCCTGGAACTACAAACTGAAGATTTTATTTTTTACAGTAATAAAATGGAAACATAAAATTCTGTGGATGTGAGTCTCTGGGAAGAAAAGTGATCTAACTGGTTAACTAAAGTGCCAATCTTGGTATCCGGTTTATAACTTGTTCCTTGGGTTATCTTCAAATAACTTACTGCTTCTGTCAGTCATAACTTTTAGCATCACCTTTGCTGTTACAGAGGTTCTTGGCTAACCTGGGTAGGGTGCAAACCTAAATTAAATGTCCTTCTACTAGTGCAAGGGTCCAACTTTTGCTTTTATTGGAATACTGAACATCATGCACTTTCAATAGACTTAGATACATAGTATCTTCACCTAACAAGAAGCAATCAGTAAGTAAATGGTATTTGTGCAGCATTTAACGTTGTTGTTTTAAAACTGTTTTTCTTTCCCTCAAACATAATGCTAAAGCTACATGAAATACAATGATAGTTTCTCAAGTAGCTCCATTGTCCTACGGATCTGATGACTGGGTTTTTTTTGTTTTGTTCTTAGGGAGGGTGGGTGGGGTTTTTTTAGTTAAATTTTAATTTTTTTATTTTTTAAACTAACTGCTAAGGTAAGAAGAATTCTTATATACCAACCACTTTGGAAATTACTACAAAGTTTACTTGTATATGTGATTAGTTGTTTTCTGTTGTCTTGGGTTTTTTTTTTTTGTTACAACTGTAGTAATAGCCGTAATCTGCTGTTTCCAACTTTCACATTTAATCTCCTTCTTAAATAGTCATAGAAAATATACAGTGAAAAAAAGCATGTGATGATGCCTATTTATAATGAATAGTATCTGAAAAATCAGTGTTTCATTTTTATAAATGACAAAAAATCAGTTATATTTACCTGGTGTCATTTATAGGTTATAGACAGGAATAAATATGACTTGTGGCTCCTACCTCAAGAGGTGAACCAATGTTGGCTGCCCCTATGCATCTGTCATCTGTTAAATGACAACAGGGCAACACTGTGACTGTTGAGCAAAATGATCTTGATTGCTTTGGTAGAACACTAGTCTGTACTGTGGGAATCAAGTGCTATTTCAGGAAGACAATGTTCTTACAGTAGATTTTGGTTACCTGTAGACTTTCATTCTTTGGGTTTTATGGGTTTTTTTGAGAAGTAATCTAATGGGGAAAATGGATTGTACCATGTGAATGTGGAGTGCTGATTTAAAGCAAATTGTTTGGCAAGGTGAAGTACCTTCATTGACAAGCACTCTATCGAGACTATGAATGTGTTGCTGTATATGACATTTTTTATCCCTTTGAAATTTTCAGATGGGGAGGCAGTTCATCTCACTTTTCCTTACTGTTTTAAAAAAGTCAATTTTTGTCAGATGTGAACTGTTGTGAAAAATGTCCATGGGAACAAAACGATGTGTTGAATTTAGTGTAGTCTGCGTCCCTCAAAGGAATGTTGATTGTCTTTGAGACAGTTTTGCCAAGCTAAAGATGGGTGGCAGCAAAGGTCAAAACTACTTAGCCTTAAAGTGTTTCTGTCACTGCAAAAATACCTTTAACAGAAACATACTTGGAACATTTCCCCTTTCAAATGTAATGTAGAATTGCTGCTTTGAAAAAATCAAAGATGAATCTTATCCTGAGCAAATGAATACTGTAAATATACTTGTCATACCTTGAATAAATGGGTACCTTTTTCTATAATTTGTCTGTCTTTTTTTTCCTATATATTTTAAGAATGTTTTAGTAAGTGTCCCCTCCAGCAAATAGGGAGGTCGTGCATTTACTGCTTTGCTCTTTTGCACTTTTATCACTCTTGTAGTCAATAACATGTTACACTAGTCTTAAATAGCAAAGTTACCTGTTACGATGAGCATTGTTTTGCACAGCACCACCCTTTACCTTTTGTATGCATCTGTACACGATAGGGTGCCTTCTTCATTCAAGAAGCAAACATCTTCATGCAGAGCTGCCTGTTGAAAGGGTGTTTTCAGATAAAAAATGTAAAGCTTACTTTGCTTGGCTTTGTTTCTGATCTTGCTGTATGACCCTAGGCAGCTCCAGCTTCAGTCCTTTACTCAGAAACTGTTTAACAGGACAAAAGCTGGGAATGCAGTCTTGTTCTCAGCTGGGTATTTGGATTCTAACTTCAAACAAACTTGGAGATTAAGGTAGATAAGAAATGGTTTCTTGGTTAAACACTTTCTCCCCTGTGCTCTCTTTCAGGGGCTCTTTCACGCTTGTGGAGAGGCAGCAGCTCTAAAACTCTAGGAGAAAATAAGTTACACATCTAGAAATTAGGGTGGGTTGTGGTCCCTCTGCTGTCGGTGTAGTTGTGGAATAGGACTCCCGTTTCCTAGAGTGTGGCATGATAAGCAGGCTCACTAGTGTGTAGTGATCAAGCTTGTCCCCTGCCTTTTTTTTTTTTCCAGGGATACGAAAGCAAAGCGGCAGTTTTACTTTGTTGTCATGTATTAGCCCTGTATACCGGTTAATGCCCTTCAAAACCTATTTTGATTGAAAACACAAGTTTATTTTGACACTCCCAACTAATTTTGCCAAAGCTGGTGCTATCCTAAGAGTTCCAAAGAGTTAGTCCTTTCTAGTTTAAAAAGAAAAAAAAAAATCTAGCTATAACTGGGTATATTTGTTAAGTTGTGAGAGGTATAATGCGAATTTGTGTATAGTTTATGGCCAGCTACCTTTAGTGAGTGGTTGTTGCATCAACCAACAATACTTTGACGTTGTTGTGCTCCCATGTTCATTTCTTTTGACTGTTATTTCTGTCCTTCAGATTGCCGGTTCTAAAATGCCATACCCAAATTTACTTACCCAGCACAGCTTGGCCTCTGTGGCCCTGCTTTGTCCTAACATTCACCCCTCTATTGTCCACCTTAGTGAACATCTTTCTAAAAGGATCATTTTTTTGCATCTCAGTCCAACAAAGAGGTTCTCCAGCTGCAGTCAAGCTTAATTTCAGCACATTTATTATATACTAAAAATATTAAAACATTAAAAAAATGGAGAAATGAAAGGGCTACCTAGGAGCAATATAGGAGGGTATTTATTATCTCAAACTGACTTGCTGTTATCATTTACTATTTGAGCTATTTATCAAAGCTTGTTTACACCCATCATTGAGGCATTTAATTTTTCTGCGGAAGTAATGCAGTGCGTATTTGGAGATGTATTTGCTGAAAAACATTTGCTTTCCTGTGTACTTCCAGGAGATAACCCCATGGTTATCTCAGTGACCCCATGACTCAATGACCCATTTAACCCAGTGACCTTAAGGCAGGCTTGAAAGAGTCAGATAGTGACTGTATGAGACGCTCAAGGTGCATAGGGCTTAAA
The DNA here is from genome assembly GCA_032273925.1 of Rhynchotus rufescens. Lineage (NCBI taxonomy): Eukaryota > Metazoa > Chordata > Aves > Tinamiformes > Tinamidae > Rhynchotus > Rhynchotus rufescens. The sequence goes on along the minus strand of JAVCKT010005673.1, from coordinate 2,597 downwards.
CAGAATAGGTTGCTAAAGGGTTTGCACCCAAGCTGCATGGGGAACCCCAGGAGCTATGAGGAGAAGAGGTTCAGATGGGACTCAACCCCTTGTTCCCTTTAAATTCCTTTTAGATTCACTAGAATTACATCCTTGTCTCAGCTGTGCTGTCTGGAAAGCACCTACCTAAATATTGTTGATGAAAGGACAGGTGCCTGCCTGGCCCCAGGGAGAATTTGGTAGCGGTGGCCCTGCTGCCTTGGGCTCTGCCAAGCACTAATTCCTTGCCAAATCTTCCACAGTTTTCCTCACTCCACTGCACCCCCGAGTGACAGCACCATGGCAGCCGTGTCACCAAGCTTGGACAAGGTCAGAAATGCCTTTTGGGTATTAGCCTAACTCAACAGCTAGGGTATACAAGCACCTAAATCACAGTGAATGTGCCTCTCTCTTTATATATTTTTCCCCAGAGTCCTAAATCCAACAACCATGATGACAGGTGCCCCCAGGGGCTGTCACATGCCAATTCCTCAGATTTATAGTGTGTAGTACCTAAAGTCGGCTCTATGCCATGTGTGTTGGGTTCGATGCCTTCACTGCTGTCCGGGTACAGCGTGAGGGTGGAGAGCAGCAGTGTCACAGCTCCCCTCAGCGTGTTCGTCATGTCACAGTTCCCATGGCAGGAGTTTCCCAGACGGGACACAGACTAGGACAGTTTCCCCACCATTTTCAAGGTGGTATTTCACAGCCTTTACGATCCTGCAGCTTTGATGCATTCAAATCACAAGTTGTGATCCCTTGTATATTGGCTGCACTGGTCCAGTGAGCTACTAATCTGCCACCGCCTTCTCCCTCATGCTCTGACTCTGAGCTGGGTCCTCAAGGTCCCAGGTGTTTCCATCCCCAGTTTACAGATCCCAATCTGCTTCTTACACCAGTGTCCTCACAGCTAGAGGATGGACCTCTCATTTGACCCCCTTGTCACCACTAGCAGTTTGCAACGTGGGTGGCCATCACAGCACATCAGTGCTCCAGGCTCTTGGCTCGATCCACAGCGTGGCTGAAGTCGTGACCTCCAGCCACCTTAGCAGCTTCAAGATCACACTCCAGCTGCCTGATTCACTGGCACTATGTCAGCAACACCTTGCCCTGGGTGCAGGACACAACTAGGTAGAGCCACCCAGGATTCCCTGCTGTCTTTCATGCCATCAGCCCTGCTACTTCCAGCCAGAGCTTGGACAGCAGGTCCACTTGCTGCTCAGGGAATACCCTGGGATCACTCTAGCTCCCTCATGCTGAGGGGACAATCCACCCCACAGCTTGGGAGTTACGGGTACCCACCAACCCACAGTGGGCCAGCTGGGAATGCTGGGAATGCCTTTCACTTCCTAAAGAGGCATCTCCACACTGAAATACTGCCAGTTACACCAACTGCAACCTCAAGGGGGGCAAGAGAGGGTTGGGTAGTGGCAGAGAGAAATACTCAAGATTCATAAGGGATTAAACAAGAGAAGTTTAATAAAAAACATACAAACACATGCATGGGGAGCCCCAGAAAGTGTGAGAAAGGGTCACCAACGGGAGGCTACTGGAGGCCTGGGTTGGACACCCAGGCAGGACTCGACCCATTCGTGCGGACCCCTTAAATCTACTGCAACTGTTTTCCTTATCTCAGCCTTGCTAACCTTGAGGAACTACAGCCCAGGAAGCAGCTAGACACTGTTGACAAAACAGAACGTGCCTGCCTGGCCCTGCTGGGAATTTGGTTGGTGTGCAGTTTCACAAGCCAGACCTGCTACCACGTACTCTGCCAGCGGTCACTGACTCCGCGCCCCATCTTCCGCCCGTGTCCTCACTACACCCAGCTTCCCGTGGGGCGGTTCTACTTTGTTGGGAATTAACACTTCTCCCATAAAAACGTATAGGTCCAAAGTCTCTTTGGTGCAGATGCTGCTAACAGCTCATCAAGCTACTGCAGTTGGGCTCCCCCCTGAGGTAGCAAACGCTGGAATTTCGTTCCTTCTGAAGAAAGAAAAGGGCAGCAACGTTTTCCTACCGCTCGTGAGAGGCAGCGGCAGCAGCGGGACCCGCGCAGCCCGCAGGGGGCACCGCTCGCAGCGCCCCGGCCACCTGCTCGGGGCGAAACGTGCCCCTCACTTCCCTTAAAAACGCTAAAAATGCTGCAGTTTGCAGTCCTAGATTTTTTTATAAATATATTTTTATTTATTTTAATTTTTTATTTTAATTTTTGTTTTTATTTATTTATTTTTTAAGTTGAAGGTAAGGTTTTTGGCCAGTTTTACGTGTGCTTCTGGAATCTATTTTGGTTTTATTTATGCTCAGGAATGGCAGCGTAGCTTCAAAATGCAAAGTGCACAGAGAGCTTTTCACAGGGAGCCGTTTGCTCGGAAATGCTCCGAACCAGCCTGTCTCCTGGCTGGCAGGGTCTGAAGCAGTCTGGTTAAAACGTGGAGCCTGGCGAAGCCGGCTTTCCATCTGGGACAATGCAGGTTGCAGCGCTTTCTCCCTAGCTGTTCCAGAGCTCTTGCAGTAAAATCTGAAGAAATAAGTTTTATGTTTCCACTGCTTTAAAATGAAAGGCATTCTAGACACAAGGT
>JAVCKT010005668.1:1210-25322 GCA_032273925.1 Rhynchotus rufescens | reverse complement strand
AAAAAAAATACACCAAATGTACACCCAAAGTCAGGGACTCCGGCTGTTTGATTTACGGCCGTGATGCCCCTTCCTTATCAGGTTTCAAGCATCACGTCAGTCCAGACGCACTCCCTTGTTCCCATTTTCCCGAACATGGTCTGCTGCAGGAACCTCAGCGTCGGATACCGTTTTGCCTCAGTGGTCACGGGCTGGAGCAACTCGTGCCCTTCCACGCCGTTGCCAGGGCAGGATGTCCCAGGCACTCGCACTCACACCTGAGAGCCTCGAGTCACAGAGAGGCAGGCAGAGGTGCCTCAGCAAGCACACGGGGCACTGTGCAGGGGAAGATGGAAGGCACTAAGCAAGGCAAGAAAACAAGAATAAAGGTGAAGCTTAGGCATTCAAAGGCAGATGATCTCCTTTTCCCACCTTCTCCTTTTGTCTCCCATTTTGCATTTGGCTTGTGGGAGCACAGAGCCCTCCTCTACTCCCACTCCTTAAAATGTTCACCTGCTTCAGTGACTCCTGCATCCTGCTACACCAGGGCTCTTCCCTTTTCCTCACACAATCAGTGCCATCACTTGATCAAGATCTGCTCAGCAGGGATCAAATTAACTCAAGTCTCACTGGAACAGTCGGGAATTGGTCCAGAAGGACAAGTAACACAAAGTTATGCCAAAGAAGGGCCCTTGCTCCATGAGCACAGAGTGGAAAAAATTTCTCAGTGCACCATTAGGGCCAGACCCTACTATTTGGCTAGGTGTGTTTTCCAGAAAGACTCTGCAAATCATCTAAGCAACTGAACCTGAGAAGACCAAGCTGCAGTTTACACAGAGAAGCATCCTGGGCAAGCAGAAATTCTCTGGTCCTAGCAAAGGTAGGCGAGGAAATTAAGGCCAGATCTTTCCCTCTGCCTAGGGCCCCAGGTCTGCTTGCTGGGATGGCTGTGCAAACACTTGTGTGCTCTTGACCTATCGCACTTGGCACAACACCCACCTCTGCATTACCCAACTCTGAAAGCACAGCTGATAGAGGGAGCAAATGAAGCACAAGTTTAACTCTTTTTAAGCCAGGACACAAGCACACACTCAACAACCTAAACTCCAGGTTTCTGTGCTTTCTAAACTGACTGGAACACACTTGCTTTCTTCCCTTACTCTTCATCTTCTGAAATGTCCTTTTACAGTAAGCTCCTCAGGAGGACTGGGAGTCTGAGGACAAGGTCCTACAGTGTTTAGTTCAATTTTAGGGAAAGACTTTTAATTCTACTGAGTTTGGAGAAAGAGACCTGCTTTCCAACAGCAAAAAGAAATAGTGAAATTGTATTCCAGTGTCAGGAGGCAAAGTTTACTGTGCCATAAAACACAAATGACACGAAGTCAGGAAGGCAGCCACTGCTATGGGCCACACACCCTGGGTTTTTTGGAGACTGGAGACCCACTGAGGTCTCAGACAGTTGGGAGATGAATGAGGAAAGTCTTGTGCTATTAAATATATCTATATCATTTTTATATATGGGCACACACACAGACAGTAGTTAACCAAAATACCTCAACTATTACCCACTAATGGCATCAAGGTGCAAAATGGAGCAGAAATATGGCTAAAATCCAGACTTTTAATGGTTAAGCAATACCACAAGGCACTCACAGTAGAGACCTGCTACACAGAGGTCTTCAGGGGGAAGAGCACAAGCTACCAGATCTCTGCAGAAAGGCAGCTATTCAGAGCTAAAATCCTACTGCAGGAAAACATGAGCAAGCCAGAAATGTACCCACCACATGCCCTTCAAATAGGAAGGTGTATGCCAGAGTCCTTATGATGTAAAATCTCTTCCCATGTTGCAGCATGTTGACCTGACAGCATGCCATCAGAATTTTAAATTATGTATCTAAAAACCCTTCTCCCTGTCAGCGAGCGTTTGAACCTGAAGTGAAGCCGGCAGCGGAGAAGAGCAGACAGGAGAGGTAATTACCCACGGTCTCCTCCAAGAGCTGACAGGAAGCAGGCCCCGTGCTGGAGATCCTGGCCTCATTATGGGCTCTCCTGGAGGCTGCAGCTGCTCCTCTCTGCGGTCGGATACAAGGCACAATATTTCAGGAGACAGAGAAGCATTCCCATGAGCTCATTGATGGTTGCATGGCCCAACAGCCCTCAGCGTAACCAGTCACCCCAGTGCTCGAAGCTGGAGCCCCAACACTGCCCTCGACCTTCAGAGGCAGAGCAAAAGCCAGCTGTGAGGCTGACCCGCTTACCACGGTGGGATGCCTGATAGGGGAAGCAGCAGGTTCCTCCCACCCCAGGACACGCGTGTCACACGCCCTCCTCTAGGCAGATGACCCTCGTGAGCCTCCGGTTGCTCTAGCTGGAGAAATTTTCCTCCTTGCCTGTGCAAGGTCGCCTCTCCCCCAAGCTAGAGGGGCTGTTACTGGAAGGACAGGCTCTGTATCATCTTGCCTTGAGCAGCCCTGCACTGCCTGCCCAGCCTTCCTGTTTGTCCAGGGTACGGCCCACAGGATCAAAAACCTTATTGCACTTCTTTCCCTCTCACCCTGCTTCCTGCTGTGCTGCCTTTCTGTTTCCCAGTTTTGCACTGGACTGAAAATTACAGGGTGTCTTCCACATGTTTCAAATGACAACCCTGAAGCACATCAGGCCTCCCATCTCAGCGAGGGAGACACGAGCGCAAAGTAGCACCTTGGCTGGCTGCAACCGAAGGACTTGCAGCACCAGTGATTAAAGCCCTTTCTTTATCCACACATCAGTCCTGAGCAGAGGCTTCTGCGTGTGCTCCTCTAATGGCCTCCCCTCACAGTGACCTCGGCAGGTCCGCCGATCCTAGGGGACGGAAGGTAATTCCGGCCCTATTTTCATTCCAGGCGGAGTTGCTGCCACTCGTATTTCCAGTCGTGCCCCATCGACAGAGAAACTGCCCGCTGGGCACGGACTGCAGTCCCAGAGAGGGAAAGGTGATCGGTTCCTGGCACCTCACCCTTCTGGCAAGGGCTGGGATCAGGGACACAGGCAGCTTCCACAGCACAGGAGGGGGAACAGTCACGTGAACAGATGCCCAGATCCTGTACAGAACCCCATGCTTCAGGGGACAAACTGACATGAAACACATGAAGGCACCAGAGCCCCAAAACTTGGAGGTGCAGTGATGGAGAACTTCAGTGCTTTATTTCACTCTGTCCTAATTGTCCTTCGGGCTGGCAGCCTGGGCTGCAATGCGATGGGGCGAGCAGCCTGAGCACACAAACACCTCGCTCAGTGACTCGGGAAGCTCAGTGCTCCCAAAAAAGCTGGGAACAAGCACGTTTGCCTCCGAATGGGCCACCGCTAGCTAACAGCTTCCCTCAGGAAATACAGGCCTCAAAAAAACAAGACATGCAGATTTGGTTGTTGTTTTCCCCAGCACAGCAAGGAAGTCACAGTCTGCAGTGGTGGCATGGCCTGTCCTGGGAGTGAGGGAATACAGAACTGAGTGACACAGAGCAAAATGTGTCTGACCCAATGCTGAAAGCCAGGGCCATGTTCTGTTTGCTGCCCTGAAGAAAGGGAGCACAAGGAAAAGCAAGCACATTAAAAGGCATATTATAGGCAGCAAGCCTAATGACACTGAATCATAATGCTACAGGATTTTGGAAGGGACACATACCCTCAGGCTTTGAATGACCTTTGAAAGAGAGACAGAAGAATGAGAGTAAGTCTTCCCTACAGCCCCCTCCTGCACAATTCCCTTCCACTGAAACACCCAGTGCTGGGGCTGTCTAACACCAGACTGAGTCAAAAGCTCTTGGTCCAGCTCCTTCTCCCATCATTTTGCACCCCACTAACGTAGCAAATCATTTGCTTTCTAACAGGCCTGTTTCAGTCTAGAGCCATTTTTTTTGCCTTCTCCTCCTCTGTCCCCAGTTCTGTATCTCAGCCTCAGTTTCTAAAAATAAACTGATTTATAAATTGCACCTTTAAGCAAAAAGTTTAGAATTTGCTTCCTCTTCATATATCCTTCCCAAAAATCTCATGGCAACCTGGAAACCTGGCAGGGAAGACAGATAAGTGTTTTTAGGTGGGCCAGCAAACTCTGTGTCCGCAGTTTGACCACATTCAGAGTTGAGCAACACAGTCCAAACCAGCAAGGCAATTTGGGCTCCCAGTGCCACCATTTAGGTCCCACTCCAAGCCACAGAGATGTCCCAGCACCCTTCGGCTGGCCCCATGCACTCTGATAGGAGATTTACCACTGAGTTCCAAGGAACAAGATCGGCCCTGAAGCTCTGCCAAGAAAACCATTGTACCCTCTCTGAGGATGCATTGAGCAAGGGGCTGTGGTGACATCCTAGTCAAGCCTGTGGTCTGGGAGAGTCTTAAAAGGAACATAAACTCCTGCCTCCTCCTCTGGAAGTACATGTCTTTGAGGGATTGGTGGGATATTTCACACAGGGTTAGTTTTTATGCTTTGAATATTCCATGAAGTTTGTGTTCATTTTCTCATCGTAAAGTTTTAATGGGAACTCTTTGAAATTGCCAGCTTTTCTGATACAGCTTCAAACAGAAATTGCCTGTCTATGCAGAACTTGGTGAGGTGCATTCTGATTAGATCTGGGACACTGTCTACAATTTCTAGTTTAAAGAGAAAAGCAAACCAGATAGTCAAGTTTTACTAGGATTTTTTAACCATGACGTATCAAAGTCTCTGTCCGCACGCTCACAAGACTGAGCGTTGCAAAATCACCTTTGTCAAACGCAACTCTGCTGCCTTGGGATTTCAGCTTATCTCCTACAACAGGGGATTCGTGTGTAGCTGGAGGCAAAAAGGACTCACTTTACACAGAGCTGTCAGGGGATGAAACCTGCTCACCCACAAATCATTCAGCTCCCTCTCTCACTGCCATAAACACCACCTCAAAACTCTTGGAAACACCAAGGAATAAAAATCATAAAACTGCTAAGTTACCTACCGAGTTCCCAAAAGCAAATCTTTGTCTTCTCCCCGGAGGCTTAAACACTGGCAGCAGAGCAGAGCCGTGGAAGGATGATTATGAAGAGGACCTGGGTTGCTTTTTCCTGAATCCTTTTCTGGACTGGATCTGGACACAAAACGTATTCCTACAGATGCAACTTGCTCAGGGAAAAAAAGTTGGCTTTTCAATACTCACCTCAAACATCAAATGCTGACACTATGCCAAAGAGATATTTGCATGGTGAATTTTGCAAAGTAGAAGCTAATGTGCTGATTCCTGCTCTGAAATAGATTTTTTGCTCCCTTGACAGGTATTTCTTGAGTTTGGCAGTTCCTCTAGCTTGCACCCTTTCCACGTGGACAAAGCTCATGCCCATATCAGTTGCTCTCGGACTGCCGCGTTGCAGAGAAGGCCTCCCCTGAGCCATGATGCACATGCACAAGGACACAAGGGGACCACAGCCTCACTTCTGCACCTCTCCTCCCCTGAGCATTGCTTCATTGGGGAAGAAATTCAGCAGAGCAGGCCTGGGAGCTGATAAGGCTCCATCCCAGCTGGACACTGAGAAGGCACTGGCCTCTGCCAGGCAGAAGGTTTTCTAGGGTGTATGTCTATGCCCTGAACGCTCAGGGCCGACCTCCCCCAGAGTTAACCTGCCTTCTACTCCGCTGTCGGGGCACAGATTGGGGCACACAGCGCTCTGTGCATCCCCTGCTCCGGCAGCACAGGACGCGTCCCCAGAGTGCTGCTCCCTATCGAGAGGAGCCAGGTTTCTCCCTGCTCCTTTCTTCTCTTTACCAGCAAGATTTCATGCAAATCAAAGGCGTCTTTTGCAGCCTCCCGCTGTGCTGCAGCGGGCTGGTGCAGAGGAGGAGAGGGGAAGGCGTGGGAAGGAGGGGGGAAGAGGATGGAGCCTTGCTCGCTATCAGCTGCTCAGAAGAGCAGAGCAGAGACAAGATTGATGATGCTCTCTGGATATAAGATCTCCTTCTTGTGAAAGGCTGCTTATGAGGCCTGATAGACTTGTCATCTCTTAATAAACATCACTGATATGTCGGTGAGGAGAAAGCAGGAGCGAGGGGAGGACACACAGAAAGGCTGCTGACAATTTACTTAGAGCTGCGCTCTTCTCTTGCCTTGGCCCTCACGTGCAATTCAGACGTGCTTTTCCCAGGAAAGAGCAGCCCAGCCCCGCCTCACCAATGCATCTCATACTAGCATATCCCAGGGGCAAGCTGAACCCCAAATCAGGGCATTTCCAGGGAATCAACCCCTTTCCCTTGGAAATTAGGATCCTCAGGCTTTTGGGTACAAATGGCCACACAGTGAAGGCAGTAGGATTTCCACACTAAATGTAGACTTGCAGGAGCTACAGGGGCAGCTCCCAAAGGGAATCCCAGAGGCATTTCACCAGCACTTGGCAGGCACTAAAGCTGTATTTCTCTTAAGTTGCTCTCCAAGTGTTTGCAAAATGCTCTGTTCTTGCCTACATGGCCCAAGTAAACCACAAGGATTTGCTTGGGATCAGGATCCACATCCCTTACTTTAATCTCTGTAAAGCAGTAAGGAAATTGAAGTACAGAAGCAGCATTTTGCTTAGCAGATCCCAGTAATGACAATCACAGGCAGCAAACGTGACGTTTCCACTGGGTGCTTACACGGGAGCTTACAAAACCCACGTGAGGTCACCCACACCTAGCTATATACACATGGATTTTGTGCAACTAAGCCACTTTTTCCTTGCATATTTGACTCAGTTTGTATTTAATCAAGATACACATGGTTAAAAATACTCCAGAGCATTAGCAGGTGCTTAGTGGTGCTGTGTAAGTGCAGAGCTAAGGAATAACGTGCCGTAAGCACAGCTAGCCTAAGTGTTCATAGCTCCCCGTGGGGCTAGGAATGACTGCAAACCAGCCTCTCCACCCCAGGCTTACACATGCAACGTTCCCAGAGAGGCTGCACAGACCGCATAGGAAGCGGTCGGAGCCGGAGCATCCACCTGGAGCAAGTCCTCACTGTTCTCCCAAGGCTCAGACCTGCCTCCAGCTACGCAGGGACCTTCTCCAGCAGCACGAGGGAGTGCGAGGCTCCTCTGCACCCAGCGAGGACTCAGTACTTCACAGGCAGCAAGGCTCAGGTTCTTAACCAACTAAATCCATTTAGAGGGTGTGGATTAATATTTCTGAGGACTCATTTGCAACATTTTCACTGCTGCTTCTGTATTTGCAAGAATACAAAGCTGTACCTGGTGCTTCCCAAAAAGTTAGTGCAAAAACAGACTTCCAAGGGACAGATTCACATGAAGGGAGCAAGGTGCAAGCTCCCAGGCACCCTGGAGATGTGGTCACCTGTAAATAAGAGCCTCCTGCCATCAATGAGAAGCACCCGTGCTGAAGGAGCACAGGAGCGCTCACATGCCAGACAACTGCCTTGCCAAGGAAACAAACATATTTAAGCCCCGTTTTCCGCATGACCTTTCAACGTCCCAGGAGAGAAATACCAGGCCTCCCTCCTCCCTGTAATTAGTGACCCACAAGGAATACGCTTCTCCAAGCTGGAGCCCACAGACTGGAATAGATGTGAGCAGCCTCGGCCGGGCTCGAAAGGAAAACAACCTCCGCTTGGCTCCTGCAGGTCCAAGTTCAGCTCTGGCGTTTCCTGCCCTGGGCAGCCCATGGCAAAGGGGTGTCCCCAGCACCAGCCCTCGCAATCCGAGGGGCTCAACAGCTGGAATGTGCCTTCCCCACAGGACACCCGATGGGTGTCTGGCAACTCGCAGTTATAAGGGTGGCATTCGGGGATTAAACTAGGGTCACACTGAGCAGACAGCATGACCATACCTGCCTTCGGCTGTCCAGCTCAGTAGAAGGAGTAGAGCATGTCCAGGTCCTCCAAATGCCGGTTTCTCTGTCTGCAGGGTGTTTCTTAGACAGCCAACACACCATACCACCTTACTGTCACCCTGCGTTTCAGAGTTTAGTGCCCCCAAGCTAGCAGCTTGCCTTGTAATTACTCCATACACACAAATGTCTCAGCCATCCAGGCTCCAGACCATTTCCATGAAATAAGAGCTTCCCAGCACTCCCAAAAAGATAAAGGTCAGCTGCTTAGGTCAGGGTTGCTAAACTCTCATAATTTCCTTGTCTTTAACACTTCAGGAGGATTTTCTTCAACTTCTAAAGTGATCAGATGAGAATCACAACTGTACTAAAGAATAATTAAATTATATAATTATGAGCTCCCAGACTTGCTCACTGTGAAGCCTTTGAAACTGACAGGCAAATAAATGCTCAAATGGAATTTTACTTGTATTTCCTTCCTCTGGACGACCAAGAAGGAATGGCCCTTCTTACGCTAGGACTTAGGGTCACGACTTAGAAATGAATTAGGCTGCAAAATTTGTTTAGACACACTTGCTGGCCAAGATTTTTCACTGTGTTTTTTCATCAAACTGGAAAAGTAGTTTAGATCAAACTCTCCACTGAAAACTATGCATCGTATAATTTTCTTCACGTTTCCCCACAAAAAAAAGTTCACTTCCCCACACAAAAAATCACTTCCCCACACAAAAATGTACTAAAAGGCAGAGGAACTCAGGTTTTCCTAAAAAGTGAAGGGAAAACTAGAGGCTTTGCTGAAGCAACAGACAATAATTAGCTATGTCATCCAAGATACTGAATTGCTGGTAATTATAATGAGAATACCAATCTGAGCTGTCCACTGTGATTAGAAACTTGAGACATATTTTATACATTTTGTGCTCTGTCCTTAACCTAATGGTTATAATGAGCATATCTAAGTGGCAGAGGATATTATTTGGTCAAAGGGTCACCACAGGGAAAGACAGATACAGTATAACTGGGAAATATTAGGGTATTTTCCCACAGTGTTTTGCACATTATCTTTTAATAGAGTTGGAAATATGTAAGAAATTAAACAGCGTAGCGAGGTGCTTTCTTTTTGAATTTCATACTAATAGAAATTACAGTAAACAACAAATACACAATCAGAAATAAACGCCCTCCTCGTGTCATCCCTGCTCTGCACCCCCATGATTCTGCGTGTGGATGCTGCAAACACACTGACATTCCCATCCAGCAGCGCTGCTGTGATTCCCAGCGGGATAGCTGGGGTGGGGAATGCCGGTGGGATGTATTTCTCTGGCACAACCCCACCTTGACAGCAAAACTCCGAGCACAAGAGCAGAATTGGAGTCCTTTGAAAACTCTGCTTAGAGCAGGCAGCACCAAAGATTAAAATCCCAACAGTTCCCATCTATAACTCAGCCCAGTCTGGCAGGGAACATCACACATAACTGAAAACATGGAGACAAACGGAAGGTGTCAAGTTAGTAATTTCCTAGCTCTACAGTAAGCAGCATGGAAAATACGTGAAACTGTATTTCATCCTCCAAATCATATTAATACTCAGATCTCAAGCAAGAGATAATACAAAGGTAACTAAAACTGTCCTAGCCAATATTTTCAAATACAGGAATAGAAATATAATGCAGGTAGGGCCTTAGAATATATATTAAAATACCAGAGGGAGGGTGGAGCAAGGCCAACAAACTTAAAAGATTACACCTGAATCGATTCCAGCATATTCAAAATTGTGGATCAGTTGGTTTCACATAAAATATTTGTGGATTTTTTAACGTAGCAAGACATTACCCTTAAGATCTTGTAACAAAGATTTAATGCTGACATTTTGAATCCATGTCTCCTTCCTCTTACCAAAAATGTCCCCGCTCTGATACAATATAATTCTTCAAATCTGTGGTTTTAACAGAAGGTGAATCTGATTTTGACTCAAACTCCGTATGGGTGAGGCCATACAGATATTGCCATGTGAAAGATTATGTGCTAATGTGGACAAAGACACGTTCATCTGCAGCCTTAACAGCCTCTGAAACAGCAACTGCCAGGAAAGAGATACTGTGTCTCTCTATCACTATTTATAATAATAATATTGCAATGAGGAGTGCTATAAACTCCCAAGGGGATGAACACTGCGCACACAAACTCCTACCTCCGCACACATGTCCCAGACCTGCTCAGGGCCTCAGATTTCCCTTTTCTGCCCCGTTGTTATTGTTCACACACTACACGTGACAGGCAGCATGAAGTCTTTTAGGGCAAACTGGGCAGGGGGACTTTCTTCCACCTACCACTGCACCGATCCCCAGTGGTTACCTCACCACCCAAATCTCTGGAGGCCAACTGCACCCAAGGCTATTGCCTGCAATCCTAACTCTGCATCACCTCAGACAAGAGTTTCATTATTATCTTTAACAGCAGCAGAGCTTACCTGCCTTGAGAAGCCTTCCCCTCTATGCCACAGAGTAGATCAGGGTAATAAAGTAGTTTTTTTGTTAACACAAAAGCAGTTAGGACCTGCTCAGCTTCCCTCTGAGGTCTCCCGCACTCTGATGGTGGCTGAGAAAGGTCTTTGGATGAAGGAAAGTCTTTGGATGAAGCCTCCTCTCAGAAACAGCGTGTGGATGAACTTGCAGAGCAGTCAACTGTCCCATAACAATTAGCACACTGCAGATCAGCTGCATGCATGGGATATTTCTGCCCTTGTAAACAGAACAAAAAAAGGCTTGGTTGGGTAGTGCAGTAGAGAAGCCACCATGCTCACCTGCCCAGGCCACAATAACCACAAGCGCACACACAGAGCTGCTCTCAGCTCAGATGCTGCAGAAACAACAGTATTAAAATAAGGCTAAGAACACAAAGCTTTTACTTTAAAATGGGTCCTTCCTCCCATCTAGTGGAGAAACAGACCTAAATCCTTGGAAGCAACGAAGGATGGGCATTCATAGCACCTAAACCTTCTCTGCTGGGGGAGAGAAGGGAGACAGCAGGGCAAGGCCTTCGACACCCTCCTCCCACAAAGCTGGGGTCCCTCAGTGCTGCTCGTGCCAGCAGGAGAGAGAGCAGCCTTTATGGGTGCACAGGTTGTTGGCCATCCCTGCTGCTGTCACACGGACAGAAACTGTCACTAGCCTACTTGGGACCTCTAAAGAGTCTAGGGCCATATTTATGGAAGGTAACAGCATATGGGGCTCTCTTCTCCCAACATCAGGGCAAATGGGATGGCCAGGCAGAAGCACCTAGGCAGGCAGCATGGTATGAGAGGCACACAGGCCCATTGGAATAGGCACCACAAATGTCTAATGAAACTTGTCCAGGTTCTCCTACCCCTACAAACCCAGCAGTCATGGCAAGAAACCACGTCGAGATCCTCTTTCAAAAATCCTGATCCTTCTGCCCAAATATCAATAATTCCGCACTAAAAACTTCTCTAGCTGAAGAAATAAGGCTAAGGAACAATATCCCCTTGCAGTTTGTCACAGCTCCTACAAGGAGAACACGCTTCCTCGGAGATGAAACACGGCCCTCGCATGACAAGCAGCACCAAACAGCACATACAACCTGGTCACCTACAAGACACAGGGAAGCCACTATAGCCGTGGCTGCGTATTACCACAGGTCAGCTGAAGACACCAATGGAAAGACCTCAAACAGCAAGAGATGCCTTAGCATCACCTCCACATGATCCTAGAAAATCCAGTGCTCCTCACTGCTTTCCCAGGGCTCCAAGGATGTCACCCCAGGATCTAGGAGGGAGGCTTCCACACTGCACAAAGCTGCCAGTCACCAGGAAGGTGCACATTCCTTAGGAGCACGGCAGAGACACGGAGGTGACCGTGTTCCCACATCACTAATTCACTCAGTCTTACCAACACCCTCTCAACCAGCCTATTTCCCCACTTGTTTCACATGAAGTGTTGCTGCCCTAACCCACAGCGGATAAATGAGACAGGCAGCAGGAGAGAGAAATTAAGGAATTTCCTTTCATTATCTCAGATTAATTAGTCCACCAATACCTCCACTCTGCTTGCTGTTATCAAGGAGATGCTGCAAGGATCAGACCATTCTCAGCACAGGGTATATTGGAGCTCAGCAACCTCCCCTGGCACAGCTAAGCTAGGCAAGGCTGGGAACTGCTGGATTAACACTGGCACAGCCATTTGCACCATAGAAACATTGCCTCCAAGGGACAGGAGAGCAAACTTGTAGGAAACACCAGAGGAAGGTCATATTATCCAGAGCTGGCACTGTTACAGGGAAGGCTGCTATCCACCTTGCCTCATTGGGCACTCAGAATGGATATCTTTATTTTTATTTTTTTTCTCCAGATGGATCATGCAAACTGTTATTGAGCACTGTTATTGCCTTATACAGTGCCAACATGCTCAAAAGTGTAGCTGAGGGATTTGAATTGGACCCCAGCAGGAAAGTTTAGTTTTGCTCTTTCTTAAGTTAGCTCCTGTCAACAAGATCATAGATCAGATTTGTGTGCACTAAGCTCCTTCATGCTGAAATATATGATAAACTTTTTACAACAGGAAAGAGTCATGACAGACAGTAAATAGATGATGGCGCAGTAAGGGCTCTAAAGAAGTCACTTGCTCCATGCCCTTGCCCTAAAACAGATGCCATAAACCATCCCTACTTTTTTCTGTTCATGCAATTTTGCATTTCTAGAACATCTTTGACAAAAGAACCCCAATACAATAGACACGTTGATGATTCAAGTGTTAAATAACAGATCAGTGCTATTTATGTGAAAATTATTCCTGTTAGGACAGAGGCAGGAAAGCCACATTTTCTCATGTGCTTCTGCTTGCCTCACCTGCACTCTCCCTGCTCATCCATCTCCCAGGATCGCCTGGAACATTGCACATGTCGGAGCATTTTCAAACAGCTCTCAGTTTCCTTAAAAAGTCACCGTGCACAGTAATGGCTCAGCCTGGTCCTCCCACCCCTGCCACGCGCTCCCTCGGGGCGAGAGGGGACAAGATTCAGCCCGCTCTGGAAAACAGCTTTTAGTACATTAAAATATCACCACTTGCGAGTCTGATGCCACTGCAGCCTACAAGCCAGAAATAGCAGCTTAGTCCCAATGGAAAAGAAAAGGACAAATTTCCAGCCTACCAGAAAGGTTCAAGATATGTAGGTGCACTTAGTCCTGCAATAACAGAATCTGTAACGGCAAAAATATTACTGGGGGGAGAGAACAATTTTGCTTCAGGTCATTATATTTCATATTGTATTCCTGCAGATCTCTGCAATGAACCTCCAGCTCACAGGTTAAAACAAGAGGATTTTTACAGAGGTAAAAATAACATTTCTACAGGAATTGTTTTTCGAATCACCAAAAGGTCTTTATGAAGCATTTGGTGACTTGAAAGGCCCCTACAGGGTATACGGGTAGGAAGAACAAAATGTTTCCCTGCAATCTTCAAAATTGCAAATAAGCACAACAATTCTTTTAATACCTTATTTCCCACTTTAAAAAAACATTTTCATTTTCAAATAAAACCATTTTTCTGTCCCTCTTTCCTTCTCCTCACCTTTCGTCTTCTCCAGTCTCAAAGGATCCTTTTAAAGCAAAATTGTCATCAAGAGAAAAAGGGCCCACCTAGCTCCTCTGCAGAGCGAACCAGTGATTTTTGTTTAAACAAAAATAACTAAAAACATAAGGTTTCAATTAGGTTCAATTGGACTAATCCCCAAATTTCACTGACAGCATTTCTGTTCTGCTGAGGTGCCAAACTGAGACCCCAGGTACCAATTCCTCACATCCTGCACAATTTCAGCAAACTTGTTCAGCCCAGCTGTGTACACACCTCGGCTTTTCCAAGCACATGCAAAGAACGGAGGGAAGTGGGCAGCTGGATGCCTTCCAAGGTATTTTGGTGTCTTGAAGCATCAGAAGATGATGAGGACCACCTAGAATTCATCCCTCTAGACACATGAGAAAAATGTACTAACAATCAGAAATCAAGGACAAGTTCTAAAGGAAGAGTTTTTACCATCTCCTTACATACTCCTCAGCCCATCACCATATTAACCTGCCAATATCAGCAAGCTAAAGGAAAGCAAAATCTCACGAAATGAAAGTCTGAGTTCTCTCGCTATGTTTCTTGTCTACTCTTTCTGACCATAACCAAGTTATTTCAGTGCTTTTCTCCTCACCCACCTCAGCTGTAGGAAGCAAGAAGGTCCCTTCCGAGCCCTGCAGACACGTAGCTCAGTGAGCACTGCAGACGCTGCCTGGATGGACAGTCCAAGAGTGCGATGGTCAGACACTGTCCTGGTGAGAGAGATGTAACTGAAACCACCACGAAGAGGTAACAAGGTGCATGTGATCCTTCAACAGCACTTGGAAAGGAGAGACAATAAAGGGTAGACAATAGGGTAGTGGGAATACGAATAAGTCCTACAAGGATACAATTACTCTAGCTTTCTCTCCCCACGTCTGACAAACCACGTGCTTGTAGGATGCTGCCCAATATTGGCTAAGGTGTTACTAAGCAGGGCCACCTGCACTGACCAAATGAGGAGTTACTAAACAGGACCACCTGCATTAACTAAATCAGGTGTTACTAAATAGGGCCACCTGCATTGACCAAATCACAGCTCAGAAGGATCAGGTGCTCAGTCAAAAAGGGGGAGGACAGAAACATTTCTGGTCAGTCAAGCAACCCTTGGCCTCCAGGACACAGACTATTGGAGCACGAGCCAGGCCCCACAAAGGGATTTGCTGTGTGACTGTGTCCTCCATGCAGGAAGCCCTTGGTGTTGTTTGCACCAGGAAACTTGGAGGGAACACAGCCCTCCTCCTTCAGCCCCCTAGCAGCAAGGCTAAAGCAAACAGACAGATCTTTGGCTGAAAGCAGCCAAAAGGGGTGCAGGAATTGAAACCAATGGCTACCAACTCCAGATATCATTTGCCTCCAGGTGCCATGAGCCACGTCTTGCTGGCAAGATGAGTCTTGACAAAGCAAAGCATAAGGAGAATATTGCACCAAGCGGAAACTGTGCGTGGGTGGTTTTCCCTGGCCATCCCATTCCCCCAGAGAGGGACACGTTCACACCCACACTCCAGTCGAGGCTGCCATTTTTGCACCCCTGGTCCACGCTGACCCAGACGCAGGGGGTGCAGGAGAATGGGGTGCAGCGGCGCTCCTGCAAAACCCGAGCTCATCGCGGTGGTGGCAGCAGCCAGAGCCGAATTCCCATTTAAATAAAATGCCACAAGGCAGTCAGCGAAAGTGACATTTATGGTGTTACTACAAATGCATTCAGTGGGAAGCTGAGTAGCAGAAGCAGGTTGGGGGGAAAAAAAACAAGCTGTAGTGAAAACTGCCATCTGTATATTGTGCCCCATTTTTAATATTCTGTATTCTCATAAAAAGTGTTGTTTCTGTCACTATTCAATCTCCCAAACTCACATGGAACACTGTTAAAAGTCAGCAGTGTGTGAAATGGTATTTTAAAATAAATGAAACCCGCTCGCAAAGCTGCGGAGGAATATTGCAATGCCAGGGTGCTGACAGACAGGCATTGAAAAGTAACAACCGTTATCATCTTAAAGCAAAGCGGATTAAATAAAAACCCACAGCTAGTGGTGCATTACCAAGTCTGATATTGACACAGCTGCCGTGGTGGTTATTTTTCATTGTCTCATCAAGACAAAGCATCACGGGATATCAATCTTCCCTCTGTCAGGCCAGGCCTGGTGTAAAGTTTTTCGTTTACATTTTCATTATATCCCTTTTATCTCAGCTGCCAGCTATATATATATGTATGTATACACATATAAAAATAAATATATAATATATATAAATCTATATTACATATAGATTTGGGAAATGCCGAGATTGGGTGACCATCAGTGTATGGCCAAATCCATGGCCTCTGGCCACAAAAGTCCTCCCCCTTGCTCATGTGAGGCAGGTGGGTGGGCTGCAAGGACTGTTGTAGATCCCCTCCAACTGGAGATGCGCTTAGGGCTGAGCTGGGCAACCCCTTGAGAGCTTTCTAGCCAAGAAACCACAGACGCCAATGTTTTCTAGGCAGGCCTCTTTCTGTAACCAAATGTCACTGGACAGACCAAGCAAGGTGGTCTGCAGTCTAGCTCGGTTTTGAGCACAAAGTGGGGAAAAAAAGACAAAGCAGGAAGAGCTCTGCCATGAAGAGCACTGGTTGTCTCGCTGGTGCTGGTAGCTGTTACTTTTCCCCCTTTCAGCTCTGCAGGCTGTTCACTACGCACCATTCTTCATGTTTCTGTTCTTGCCATATCTTTAACTTTCCAGGCTTGGCATACCGGCAAGTTGCTGCCTTTGTTTTCTCATAGAGCTACAGGTGAGTTTAGCTGGGCCAGAAGCATCTTCTCAAGGCTGTGCAGACATGGCACGGTGCTCGCTCACAGATACAGCACTGCTTGTTCCCGGGCCCTTGCTTACTGACGGGCTGCTCTCACCACCGTTAGCAGCCCTGCTGTGTCAAAGCAAGAAGGAGTCGGCTGTTTATGCAATAAGCGGAACTGAAACAGGACAGAATGGTTTTCCTTATCCTTAAGGTAGCATTATCTTCCAAACAGGCTGCTAACGTTACCCTCTGTTGTTGCTTTTCTGTGCATAACAGTTAATTATGTGCAGTCACCCTTCTAACATTTCTTGTCCTTGCCAGGCCTATTGCGAGGCAGTTCAGAAAGCCTGTTTTGGCTCTTTGCTCCTTTAAGGATAGGAACTCTGGGAAACGTAGTTCCCAGGCAAGAAGGGCTCAAGCTGCTGCAGAGGCAGGCAATGCCCTGAGAAATCCAAAGGAGAGAAAGGAAAAATAGTGAGGCAGGACCCTTTGGGAAAGGGCCACAGCGGACTGTCTAAACTCATCACACACCAGCATTCCCCATTTCACTGCAAACTAGGTCCTCTATAAATTATCAGCAAATTGAGTGGGCAAAAATCACTATTTTCTCTGCTTTCCTTAGCTCCAAGTCAGGTAACTGCTCAAATCCTGTACGTCTCTTTACACCAGTCCCCCTGCTTGTAGCCCACCCTACCAGATTCCCTAGGCAGCTAAGATGTGCACTAACATCAGCCTTGCTGCGTGACACTGAACTGAAGCTCAGCAAGGAGAAACCCAAGTAGGTCACTCATCCCTGGCAAGCTCTTGGTGACAACACCCCTTGGTGAAACAGAAATCAAACAAGTGCCATGTGTGACCAGTCCTGAGAAGCAGGGGTAAAAACATCATCACACTTTCCTAAGCCAGAGCTCTCTGCACTGACCTTGGGTGTTTTCCCCACCCAAGTAGGTCTTACCTCCAGTATTCTCACCAGCTTCACTGGCACCCACTTTGAGTTTAGGACATTGCTGTGGCTCACGAGCCCAGCTGGCATATCCTCACACTCCGTCTCCTTTTGCTCCAGTTACTCACACTCTGGATTTTAAGGGATTCGGGAGTTCAAAGGCTCCCCAGGGCAGAGCAGGGAACAGAGTCCCCAAAAACAGGAAATCCCTGCATGAAAAATACAAAGCCATGTAAACCAATCCCCACACATGCCTCCTTTTCCCTGCCTCAGTTTCCCCAGCACTGGGAGCAACATGCTCGAGTGCAACATGATCCCTTTCCTGCCTGCAACTTGCTCTTTGAGCTTAGGCATCTCCCTCCCAGGCTGCCAGCACCTTTCTCCTCATCCACTTGCTATATAAACAGGACTTCTGTTGTAGACTTCTAACCCCTAGAAAGGTCTTTACCATCTAGGACGTGGGTCCTTCGTCCTGCTGGGAGGCAGATTCCCTCTCCAGCATAGTTAGCACTCCCTTTTCCAACCAACAGCTCATGTTCCCAAGGTGCTTCCACCTAAAGCAATGACCACTAGCCCATGCAAGCAGCAAACTGCAGAAACGTAGGCATAGTTTAGCAAGGCCCCAATCTAAGAAGACATCTCGTCCCTCTGCAGTGGTCATTCCTGCCTTCCTCCAGCCTAGATTTGCCCCCGAGATTCTGCCTTGGAAGGCCATGGCCCCAGATTTGCAGCAGCGACACCTTTGCTGCCTCCCTCAGCATAGCAAAGGGTTACAGCAGCCCTTCCAGCAGCATTTCCTCTCTCTCCCTCTCTGTGAGCAGCAGCAATTGCCATTCTGCATCCTTAATAGCAGCGTAATCAAAAGTTATGATGCATTTTTCAGTAATCACAAGAAATGATCCCCACTTAGCGTTAAGTAAAGCAAATTTGCCACTGGAAGGATGAAAAAAAAAAAAGGAAGAAAAAGAAGAAGTCAAAAGCATTTCAATTTTCATTTGAAACGAATGAGTCAGAGTCAATTTGGTAAAGCAGTTAACAGCAGCTGTGCTCCCCTTCCCTGCCCCTTAACAGGTACAATTTGCTTTTAACAAACAACCTCACAGAGGTCTCTGGTACTGTGTTAACACAGTGGCATTCAACCTCTCTTGTTGTTGTGTATTTAAATTGGGTAATAGAGGCAGGCAGAGGAGATCCACCATGAATCTTAAAAAGTGCAATTTGACAGAGTCTTAAAAAACAAACAAAAAAAAGAGTGGGGGAGCCTTTATAGAAAATAATAAATGAGTTTGAGAGCAGTTTGTGCTGCACTATTTCAAAGCAGCATATTAAAAACAACCAAAGTCATAGTAAGCCCCAGCACGATGGGGAGGAAAGAAGATCCCAGCAAACCTGGAGCCATGAGCCCGTGGGACCTGCCACCAAGAACACCTGGGCCCACTCACTTCTCCCTCCCACTTGAAAGTCTGAGGTAAGAGCAGATTCTTGCATTTCCTGCTTGTTTTCCTCCTTGCTGTGCACACTTATGTTTTCCATTCCTCCGCAGAGGACCCAGAAGGAAAGTCATCCCTCGTCTTGCTGCCTACCCGCTGCAGCCGTGAGAGAGGAGAGGCTGCTCCTGCTGTGACTGAGACATTCACAGTCAGCCTGGCTCTCCTGACCGTCCTGTAAGGGCTCCTCAGCAGTCTTCCCACACGGAGCACGCAGAGACGAGCGTTGCAGAGCAAGTCAAGGTGTTTAATAACCCCGGGGGCAGAAAAAGCCCACAACCTGTAAATCAGCTGCCCTTGGTGCACTCAGGATACCTCACCCCCTCGCCAAGAGGATGTACATCAGAGAAAAAACACCAGCTCTTTACAAAGGTTGCTTTGCCTCTCAGAGCATCTCACCACTGCCCCCATAGTCTTAGCAGATACTGAGAGAGAGTTACCCTCTGGATGGTAGCAAAGCAAGCATGGGTGATGAGCTGTATTGTCTCATCTTTCCTCAATTCCAAAGCATCTCTTCCTCGCTATGAAAGTAGGCCCGTCATGATGGTCTCATCTCACTAGGCTTCTGGTCCATGCAGTCTTCTCTCATTTTTTCTCTGAAGATATCTCATTTCATTACTTTTCAAGCTCCTCAGATATGTACAGAATTACAGGAGGTCAATAAAAAATTCATGTCCTCAGTCAGTAATTGGCACTTTTGTTTCTTTTTTTTTTCCTTGAAAAAATTTAAAAGGAAGGAAAGGAAGCAAAAGAAAGGATGTGAATGGGACAAACAGCAGGGCAGGGTGGTGTTTTCTCCCTGTAATGAAGACAAAGTCTCTCATGTTGTTCCTGTCCAGCACACATTGGTACTTGCTCTAAGCAGGCCCTGCAACCCAGCAGATTGAAATTTAAAATCATTCCTGGTATTTTTATTAGACTGGTGAATAATGAAAGCAAGCTGGACACGAGCAATTATTACAGTGTAATCTGCTGGAAATGAAGTCAATCCAATCATCCACTGTTCAGCTTTCTTCTTATTTTTTAGACTTCAAATAAGTGCTTCCCAAATTCCAGCTGAAGTTACTGCTACAATCAATAGCACAAGAGCTTTAACCATTCGAGTCAATTAATATAATGCTAGCGAGTTCTCTCTATCGATCCCAAGCTGATCTGAAATAGCCGGCCAGCGGTGGCACAGGTCTACCTGGCGGCAAGGACAAAGGCAAAACAAGGCACTTCGCCCGCCCGATGCATGAAATCAACCTCGCTTCAGGCACCCTCAAGGTTCTGCCCCGCGGAGCCGTGGACGGGCGATACTTCTTCTCCTGCCTCTCCGTGCTGCTGGCGGCGAGCACCCTGTCAGCCAGGAAACAGATTGCTACACACGCACGACCAAGGCTCGTCATGATTACATCTATTAATGCAGTGCATCTGATTCACCTCCAAGGCCCTGACGCTCTGTGACAAATAGGGACGGGCTTCCCTGCTTTCCTTAGTGGGGTCCCTCAAAAAGACCTTCTATAAGGACCACAAGAACCACACATAGCCTGGCAGCGCTAGCCAGCTCCAGGATCTCTTCATCCACATCCATCAGCAAGAACCAAGCACTGGGACAGGCCAGGGAGATTCCTCAGGGCACAAACTCTTCCCTTGAGCTTCTCGGACCCCTCACCTAGGCCCGGCTGCTCTTGGTAGCACACGCTGTCCTTCAGTTGTCTTCTCGAGCAGGGGGAGCATCAGCTGTGCTTCTCTACTCAACATGTTCTTGTGCTTCACAAGCCTCTCTGGGGTCATTTTTGGTCCAGTGCTTTTGCGTTTCAAACAACGCTGGAAAAACAATAACTTTGGGCTTTCCCTTTCATAACCTACCCCATAGCTAGTACTCATCATACAGGCCCTTCCATCCCAAGGGCTAATGCACTTGAGATGGGGCTATTTTACCCTAACCCATCTTCCCCTCCTCAGCCTCATCTTCTCCTAGAGCCACAGAGCGCTCGTTCTCTCGCTTGCCGCGCTCGTGGCCAGGACAGAAAAGCCAGACGGCTGCTGCCCCAGCGGGCCTGACATCATCTGCTTCTCAGGCCCAGTGACGTCTCCTCGTCAGCAGCTGCAGCCCGGGCTCTGCCTCCTGCCTCTGTGGGGAGGCACACAGGCGAGTTAAAGGTGGACATTTAGCGCATTTATTACCTGCTTATTAGATACTGAGCTCCTGTTATGATGAATTTGCTGGGCGATGGCTCCCGCCAGCTCGCAATACTCAGCAGAGCTTTCTAATTCCATTTTGTGGAGGCTGGGCCAAGGCAGAAATCATTTCCGAGAGGAAGGAAGGAGCAGTTGTTTTTCTCCTGCCTCCGAAACCACCTGACCCTTTGCACAGTCTCTGCAGGACCTTTGCTTACAGCGGTTTGTCTTTCTACTCTGTGGATGCAAAGGGGATAGCTGGGAACTGATGGCTCCGGCAGTTCGCCTTCCAGGGAAGAACAGCACAAGTGGGGTAAGGTGGATGGACCTCTTTGGAGTTCCTGCAAGGGCCCCATGGAAGGGAGCAAAGCCTCAGAGGACTGCATCGTTCATCACACACTCTACACACATAATTGCAGCTATCTGACCACAGTGACAGAGCTCCTTACCAGCCCCCTCTCAGCACCAACAGCAAATGACTGGTTCAGCTCCAGGCAGAGAACACCCCAACTTAAAGCAGGTTTTGAAATGAAACTTTGCAGTCTCCTGAAGGTTTTTAACACCCATACAGCTTTTTTTGCAAGTAAAAAGGAGCCAGGCCAACCTCTGTGGTACAACACATCCACAAGTCTCCTGGCTGAAAAGTAACACATAGGGACATGTTCCATAGGGTTAAAAAGCCAGTAGATGGTCACAAGACCAGAGAGGAGAACATTACTTCACAGAATCGCTGCTCTGTTCTTCTTTGAGGGCTGGAGCAAAAGCTTCAGCCACAAGACATGGTGTTCGAGCTGTCTGCAGACCCAACACCTAGCAGAGCTACAAAACTAGCACTTCTCTAAGCGCTGCCTTGCAAAGCCAGAGTGAATAGAACAGTTCATGGACCGTATCACCACCTCTGCTTCACTTGCCACAACTCTGCCAAATCTCTTCCATTTGCTCCCTATGCAGAGAGAGATAATCATTTCACTTTAGGGTGACCCTGTGTGCACAGGCCAGATGAGGAACCTTAAAGACGCCGAGATGAGGGGTAGAGATGAGTGCAGTGCAGTTAGTGCTCTCAGTGCTGATCTCCATGCTCAGCAGGGAGGAAACATCTGCCCCACCACAGCTCAGAGCTCAAAGTTTCCCTCCCTCTCTCATTGCTGGAGATCCTTGATCCCAGCATGGGGGAGGGCTGCACATTATACATATCCCCTCTGAATTGGTACATGTTTCTGCCGTGTTCCTTAGACAGAAGACTTTGCTACCAGCAAGCGGGAGAGAAACTGCCATCTGGGACCGCATGTGCTTTCCAGACAGATGGTTGACTATTCTAGTCGTGTTTTATTTCTAGCAATGGTTCATACAGCAACAGCACTAGTGTGAAAATGGGATGTGACAAGATGTGTATTGCTGACACCTTCTGCAAAGTTCAGATAAAACCAAGATATACAGAACACAAAAATCAATATAATTAGGTAATTAAGAAAAAATGAAAAAATGTGATTTAATGCAGTATTGTGTTCATGTATATTACAGATTGTGTATATATGTGATGTATAACATACATATGTATATCTTTCCATCTTTATGCATGCAGAGAGCAAAACCAATGAAAACTAAATGTATGCATTTCTCCATTAAAATAAACAGTTATCTATTCCCACAGATGTACTGGGCAGAATTTCTCATGACTGTCCAATTTTTTACCCTTTAGACTTTAGCTCCATGGAGGAAGAATCCTGCTGTTGTGCTTATATGGGATCCAGCATGACATCCTGGTCCTACCTGCCTTTCTTGGGCATTAGAATCTGCATTCTGTAATACCAAAAAAAGTATATCTAGAAACAGCAATATCAGGAACAGCAGCATTACATATGCAGAACTTGTACTTCACAAGCAGGGCATCTTGTTAAGTTGGGATCTCTGCACCACTTTCCATGGACCCAGGAATCCAGACTCATTGCACCAATCAGAACAGGGAAGCACATCCATATGAAGTTTGAAACATGCCATTGTACATAGGAAAGGTGAAACTTGTCATCAAATCTCATTTTTGCAGCTGCTTTACAGTTCAAGTTGGAAGGAAGGCAGACCTGAACCCAATGTGGTAAGGATATCGGGCACACATGCAGGGCTGGCTAGACACAGGCTTCCTTAAACAAGGAGAAAATTTTGCAGGTCAGCTCAAGAACTCACATCTCTTCCACACTGTACTCAGGTCTTAGCATAGCATCACAAGGAGAAACAAAAATTTCAAGAAAGACTCAGAACAGAAGTACCTGTACCCTAGCTGTCCAAAGAGCAAGTGTGGATGCAGCACACCTGGGGTGGATGAACTTGGTCCCTGCTGAGACAGTAGATGCTGGACTCGGCCATGTTTGAGGCTGTTCCTTCTACTTGTGCTGCTTCCTCAATCTTGAGGGTCTGCCTCATGTTGCACTATCTTAAACTATAGGGGATGAGAGAGGAGGAGCAAATGAATGAACAGTGACCTGATCCACTCCTAAACACAGTCTTCCCCCCAACTCCAAAAA
Organism: Rhynchotus rufescens; assembly: GCA_032273925.1. NCBI lineage: Eukaryota > Metazoa > Chordata > Aves > Tinamiformes > Tinamidae > Rhynchotus > Rhynchotus rufescens. The sequence goes on along the minus strand of JAVCKT010005668.1, from coordinate 2,033 downwards.
GAATCCAATGCTACATCCCTTCCAAACTTGCAAATCACGTTATAAGAGGTCCAAGACAAGCAGATATGTCCTCTGTAGCAGGCAGTACACACTTGTGTGAGCACACATGCATGCATGACCCAGAATGAAGCAAGATTTATTGCTTTGAACTCTTCTCATTATTATTTGATACAAAACAGTAGTGACTGGAGGCTGCTACCCCACCTAGAGTGGAGGACTATCTGTGGACAAAGTCCATGTGCCAACAAGGTTATCATCACTTGGACAAGGTGTGGGATGACAGCACTGCAGCTGTCCTAATGTTAAACTCCAGGGCTGTGATGCTGGAAGAGTGGCCTTCCAACTAACATAGGACATTCATGCAAATGGGGCCCAAGATGTTTCTGAGGGACACAAAACCAAACTTGCAGATAAGCTAGAGGGAAAGCACAAGATGAAAATTCATTTTATTCATGCAAAGAGATGAGCCTCACTGCCAGACTGCTACAGGACAGGACACAAGCTCAGGTCAAACAGGCCAGTGAGAAACTGCCATCTCTGGATCCCCTGGGATCCCACTCCGACTCAGGGAATGATTTTTGCATCCTCCGGCCCATAGTAGAGTGCAAAGGACTTTGCACAGAAAGCAGGGCATGTTTGGGGAGTTTTAGCAATGGCTAAGCTCTGTCTTTGTCACTTTGCAGTTTCCTGCATGTCACTCAAGCTGGAAATCTTCCGTCCTGTTCCCATTAGGTGTAGATGTGTTTTCACACTTCTGCCTAGCCAGGTACTTTCTGTACTGCTGATAGTTAATTATTTGATGATGAATCACAGTCCTCAGCAG
>JAVCKT010005663.1:0-12466 GCA_032273925.1 Rhynchotus rufescens | reverse complement strand
GTATTCTAAGGATAATCCTAAAAATTAAAATCCTGTGATCACTTTCTGTATATTTGACCCAAATCTGAGCAAAATTTAAAAAGCATAAATCTGTTCTTGCCACTCTTCTCCCAGGCTGTCCCTGAAATATTTCCATTTCCTTTGGGAAAGTCAGGTTGTACTGATACTCGGTCCCTCGCAGGTGTACTTGTGCGGGCACGCTGGGAACGTCCCTTGTGCCACCCTGGTGCACAGCTAGGGTCTCAAGGGAGTAGCTCCTCTCAGTTCAATGCTGAGAGCACTGCTTACAGGTGTAAGGTGAGCTTTGATATCAACACTATTGCTAGTATGTTTTGGTGCTCGTTACAGCTCGGAAGGACAGGTCTACCCACTCAGAGCGTGCCGTTACACGTGTGCTCCAGTGCCTGCTTTGCTCCCAGCAGTGCTGTGTCCTCTGTTCGTGCGGCTCTCGATGTGTGTTCACTCTCAACTCATCTTGCTCTTCCTTTTGGGGCTCTTGCTCAGCCCTCCTGGCACAGCCCCACGAAACGCCTTTGGGTTCAGGCGCTAGGAAGCTCCCTGTCCGTGTGCAGCCCGTGCTTATATAAACCAATGTCCCGCGTCAGTAAATGGAGCAGAATGGCTTCGGCGCGGAGCCTGCTGCCGCCTGGCAGGGCGCGTACCCTTGGCTGCCCTTCATCAGTCAGGGCCATTCTCTCCCTTTGAATTTGTGTTTGGAGTCATCTCTGTTCCTCTAAAGATTTGCTGGGAACACCCCCCGTAGCTGTGTGCTTTCCCTCATGGTGCTACCAGGACTGCTGTAAACGTGAACTCTTTGGAGGCAACGGGTCGAGCAAACGTTTCATTCCGCGACGCCGTGGCCGAGGCTTTCCTGGCAGCGGGGGCGGAGGGCAGAGTGCCACCGCTGCAGTCACGCACCGGCAGCTGAACGCCCTGCTCTCCCTCCGCAGCGGTGAATGTCCCCCGAAGAGCCGCGGGCACCCTGCGCCTGCCCCATATATAGCATGTTTGTACCAGCTGCAGGGCAGCGTGCACGGAGTTACTGATGTGAATCTCCCCGCTCGTTGCGCCGGGCAGCTTCCTTCCAGCGCCGGAGGATGCTCATTTAACCTGTGCTAGAAGGCACCCTGAAAGTAGCACCTGCATATAAACTCACGCGTTCACTGAAACATCCAGGAATTAATGTAATGTGCTGCTCTAGAATTAACCAAAAGGCTTCTCAGCTTTTTCTTCAAGCTGTGCTCTTGTTGCAACAGGGACCTAATTAATGATGGGGATACATAATAGATAGAATTCAGACAACTATTGAAATTATCAAAAATTCACATTTTTGAAAAAAATAGGGCAAAACTAACTTCTGAGATAGAAGAGCACACTGAGATACTGTGATACAGGCTTGCAAGCAAACATTAAACTGGTATTTGCAAGAGCTGTATCTCTGATTTTTATTTTTGTTGCTGTTCAGTGGCCAGTACAGCAGTTCCTTGCTGCATCTATGGGCCTTCCTGCAGTTTCAGCACATGGTATTTTGGGGGAATTTGGGTAGGTTTGGGTTTAAATCAAACCGCTGTCTGCTGCTTAGGAGGAATCCGTGCTACCTGTGCGGAGCAGCCACCAAGACTTGGTGGTAACCCACTCACCCCGTTCCTGGCTAAGCCGGCGCTGACAAGGAGCGGTGGGAGAATGTGTGCACCCCTAGATGCAGAAACCCGCTCAGCTGTTTAAAGAGGAGGCTTGGTTCTTTGTGGCTGTAATAAAACAAGGGCATTTTTGAGCCAGAGATGCAAACCAAACAGTCCAAGTTCTCCAAAAATCTTCGCACTACCTGGGGATTTCCCCCGGCCTGCAACCGTAAAGCTTTGCTGTGTAAAGCAGGGTGGAGTTAACAGCCCCAAGGCACTTTCTCACCCTACAGAAGTGCTTTAGCTGATTTGTTTAAAACTGAGAATTTTTATATGTTATTGCTGATCACCCAGAGCTGTCTTGCATGACTCCTCATTTTGTCTATGAAATTGTGCATTTCCATTTAGTTGCCAACCTATATACTCCGGCCACCACATTTAACGCACTAGTTATTAATTGAACTCAAGTGTCGACGCTGTCCTCAGGGCTGCTGCTGCTGTTACCTCCAGCTGCAGGCGAAACCAGACCTGGAGCCTGGACCCTCCTCTATGTCTTGGAGTGCTCTGACGCACTGAAGTGGCTCGGGTGGAATTTCAGAATTCCAGCCCTGGGAACCTGGGCTTGGCTGCTAAGCTGCTCTCTGGAAGGCAGCCTCTTTCCAGGAGAGGGACAGGTGTCTGTGTTTCTCCTTGCTCTGCCTGCAGCACTAATTCCATCTCCCTTGGCCGCGCTTTGGAGGTTATCACTTACCTGAGGGCTGATTGTTGTGCTGGAAGGAGGGAACATTCTGCCTTTGGGAGCCCCACCTGGCCGCCTCTCACTTGTTCTGTTACGTCCCACTACCACACTGGCTAAGACCTGTCTAAAATACAGGTGCTTTCCTATCAGGAGGATAGAAAGGAGAGCAGCAGGATCTCCTTCCTGTGGGAAGGACATCGTGAACACAGCAGAAAGCTACATGAGTGCGCTTGTGAGATCAGGCTAAGAGGTTTGTGCAGACTTGAACCTTTTCTGTTAATTTGGGGGTAATGAGGATAAACTCTTCTGAATGCCACAATTCAGAAAAACTCCTGTTTTCTACATTCTCATAATTTTTTGAAAAATGATTAGATGTAGTTTAAATTAAAAATAAATACCAGGAAACCTGTGGTAGTATTTTACACTTTGTATTGTCTAAGCTAATATTTAAGCAAAATATGGTTAGGGAGAACGGAATTACTATTTTTGATGTACTTTAAGAGGATCAGGTAACTGTCACAATTTATTTATGATATTGCATTAAGCTGTGTTTTACCTGAATGTCTGATAAAATTCTGTTTATAGGTTTTTAGTTTTTAAGTACAAGATGCTTAAATCTTAGGAATGTAGATAGATCTTTTTGACTAATCCAGATGTGTCCAGTGGAAGTTTAAACTAGAAAGTTTAATTAAACTATGATAGTAGTGCTTTTGACATGCCGTTGATGTAAAGATTGGAGATAAAAATACTGAAGATGATGGTAGTGGTAGGGCCTTTTGAGACACATGAGACTGAGGAGTATTTTAATAACTTGTTTTTTAGCAAGAAGCTTTTCAAGAAAATAAGCTGAAAAACAAAAGGCAAACTAAGATACGGAGAAGACAACTAGTGTTCAATTAGAGAATTCGCGTTCGATACTTGGCATGCTTTTGATAGATTGAGGTTATCCTGAAGGCTATTGTTTGCTTTTCTCACCCACATTTCACCTATATATCACCTGTATAAATACAGAAGAGCGAGAGAAGCAGCGGGGCTTTGAAGCGGCGAGGAGCGGGGCTCTCCCGCAGACAGCAGCTCAGTCAGCGTCAGCGGCCAGGGCTGGCCTGGCCGGCCCCGCGGGGCTCTCGTGACGTGTCCCCAAGGCTGCTCCTCGCGACGCTCCGGCTACGCGGTGGGAACCTGGCGGGGCTTCTGCTCAAGTTCTGTTTTCACCGAGAACTGATACAATTTTTAAGTTCAGTGGAGCAGAACTTGAATATTTCTTACTATAGAATAGTAAGCTAAGATGATCACATCCCTCTACTTGACCATGACTGCTGACATCTCATTAAAAATTGTCTTTAGGTTTATACAGAAATATCGTTAAAGTCTCTTCAATATATCGCTTTCAAATTAATCTTTTTGGAGAAGAGAAAAATAGCCCAAATATTACTGATTTGAAATAGAGAAGCAAACACATTAAATCAGATACTTTCCACTTTGTAAACTTCATTATTGTCTTACTTGCTGGAGAAGCTGTTTTTCATCTATTTATCTGTCCAGGTGTCTTGCCAAGCAGAGGCTTGGTGCTCCTGGTTCTCTATTGGAGGGCTACATCGTGAGCTCTTTTAAAAGGTCGGCATCCTAAATCCATGGCAAGTTGTGATGGCTGTAGCAGCTGTAGGAGGATCTTTTGGAGCTCTGGACCCTATCCATGTGTTCTGGCATCTTTGGTGAATATGTGACATATCTTTCTTCTATTATTTCTTATACTAACTCATAGAAAGGTCTATTTAGGTAACCAAGTAAACAGTGCACATTTTATAGACAAGTCTGCTCTTAAATGCTTCATTATTTTGTTTGAAGGCTTTAAAAAAAGTCACTCAGGTTGTCTCTGAGAGAAAACACTATTAAATCTATGTATTTCTAGAAAGATATCATAGACTAAATATGATACTTGGTTGGGTAGAGCATTCAGATTGCATATTAGTGACCAAAGAAATGAGGCAATTAACTTCAGTCATTTAGTGAAGTTCTTGGGTTTTCACAGAAATCCCAGAGCTGCTTTAGCTTCATGTAGTACAGAAGAGCTTTTGGGGAGAACTACCCTGTAACACACATGGCACAGAGTAGGGGCATTGACTTTGCTTTTAAGTTCATCCTTCAACATGCAATTTTAAGCAGATTATGCTAACTTTGAAATACAATGCTAACATTAAGAATGAAGGTTCTGCAGCAAAACTGCATCAAACCAGCATGTTTGTAGTCAGACTTGTTTCGAGTTGTCGTTGTTAAATGGCAGGCACTGCCTTCATCTGCAGGGTAACGAGGAGCAGAACAACGTTTTGCTAAGAATGTCTACTGAAAAGGGGATTTGGGCCTCAGACACTTTCCTCACGATGAAATAACATGCTTGTATTAGCAGTTTCGCTGCAGTATTACTACCACAGAATTGTGATAATAGAGCACATAAAGAATGGAACAGTAAATATTAAACTTTATAAATGTGATCCCCATCTTTAAGGAACCTCCTATCTTGTTTCAAATTGCCTAATGGATTTTCTTGTTTAATAAAACTTAAATGTTTTGAAATAGGGTGACATTTTTGGCTCTGCAGTATGGGTGGAGGCTGGAAATGTATGATTTTGAAATCTCACTTTATGGTTTAGGCTACAGAACTTGAAGGAAGACCCAGAGTTGCCCTCAAGGCCTGGAAGGGTTTCCTTTCCACAGAGTCTATTGCAAGTAGCCTTCATTTTCCATAGTGCTGACAGCAACAAAAGGATTTCCTGTTTGTGATCTGACTACCCTGGTCGCACAAAGCATCTTTATCCCTGTGCTTTTTAGCTTTGCAGTCTAAGGTCATGCAGCTGCCAGACAGTACTGCTGTCTAGCTAGAAGTGCGTTAAGAGCCGTGACCTGCAGGTTGCTTGTGATTGTGCTCCTTTCACACACAGCATTTGGTTTTGGTTGTTGGTCCAGCCACACCTGGTAGTTGCAAACCAGATTCCTCAGGTTCATGTCAGTGAATTTTCACCTGTTCCAACATCTTAATTTCCTCTTAAACAACATACAGGAAAATGTAACCCCTTTTGCACTCTAAAGCATTTTTATTGTAGTCTTTTTGTAGAGGATAAGTTAATACCTTGTGTACTTTCCCACGGGTTAGTACCATCGCCCTGTGTAATACCGTGATACAGTAGGTTCTGGTGATCCAACGGCTGAAAAACTTACCTGCGTAAACAGCAAAACTTAGTGAGTAGTTATGCATGAAAAACACTCAGTGAGAAATCTGTTACTTGTTTTTCTTAAGAGCCTTTTTGTATTTAAAAAGTAAAATAAAGAGAAGTTGCTAGTTCATTTCCATTAGCTCAGATAACATACATTTTATAAGAAAACATAAATGCCTCAAATGAAAGGTGTTTTGGTCAGACTTTCTTCACGGCTAATCTTCTTCACTTACTGGTATTTTTTGATAGAAATTCTTGGATTCCCAATTGTCCTTTCCCTGTGGAAAAAAAAAGTAGCATAGGTGCATGTACTTGAAGATTTTGAAAGCATATTGTTAAGTTCACTGGGATAGGGTCACTCTTCAAAGCTGTTGTTTAGTTTAAATCCTGAGTTCGTGTGTTGGTCTTTCAAAGTTTTCATTAAATTCAAGCCTGCACTTTAACTTGTTAGTGAAACTGAAATCAGTGAAGCAAGGGAATATTGGCTTCCTTTAATGTAATGTTTGTGACACCAGGGACTTTTTTTAATTCACTGCTCGGGTACTGTAGCTGTGATGCCAGTATTAGACAGTGAAATTCAGCTTACAGGTGCTGGGGTTTATCCTGAGTTTTGCTGGGGAATGCACAATATGTACTGGAAGTCAGGCTGCTGTTTAACTTTCAGCATTGGGCTACAGATTTCTGGCATCCTCCTGAAAATTATGAGATGCTGTACTGAATGAAACATAATACCTTAAACTTAAGCACAGTTCACCATATGAATATTTAAAAGTACTAACTTTTAATACTAGCTTCAGAGTACAGCCTTTCTATTGGGCTAAACCATTTGAGTTTGCTGATTAAACACAACCACGCAGCCAGGAGGGAACCTCTAGTTGTTTCCAGATGTTTAATGCTTGAGCTTGGATGAGGCCCTACACTTAGTTCACTTCCAGAATATTAAGCTGTCTTTTTCTGACAAAGTAACTTTCTTAGAGCTGGACTGATCCATATTAATTTTGTTTTATGATTTCCCCATTATTACCTTAGTTCATAAGAAAAATATGCCTTAAGCCAGACAAAAGCAAAAACTGTTTCACTTGCATATTTTCATGGTTGTTTGTGACTGCTCCTGAGCTGTATTTACAGCCGCTTCATCACGTAAAATTTGAGGCACTTTGAAACCCCACTCCAAAGCCACTAATTGCACTGGCAGCCTGTGACCGGTCCCTGCTGCCTCAGAGACCCGAGGGAGCAGCATTCTTGCCTTTACTAAAACAGCGTAGCAATCTTGTCAATCTTTTAATTTTCTGAAACAGATTTTCATGACAACTTTATCTGTTTCTAGCAAAACAGACATTTATGGAAAAAATCCTGGGTAACCTCTGCATTTGCAAAAATTACTGTCTAAATCTGAAATGGCACTAAGGAACTTCGTTCTCCTTGGAACAACAGTTTTCAAAAATGCACAGCAGATTTCAGTAAAATATATGTAAATACAAAGGCATATTAACAGAAGCCATATGTAGGCATAATTTTGTACGTTTTCATTTTCCTTACAAAGAGCAAGGCAGTAATAAGGAATTCAAGTGAAATATAAGTTATATAGTGAACTAGTAGAGGTATTAGGATACAAAAGCTTCTGAAATGATTTCTAGAGAAAAAAAACACAGTACATAAATGTTTATACAAATACACTCTTTTTCCCTAAAGTTGCTTGTCAATACACTCTACAAACAGCAACAGATATATCAGTAATCAAATATAACCATATCCAGCATGTCAATAAACAGGGGACCACCTGATTTTTTTCTTTACCTGCTTTCATTTTAGGAGTCTACAAATCAGGCAAATGAGAGTAAAACCTTCCATATCCCGAGCACTGGTTTGCTAATTACGTAATACTTGGCTTATTATAAAACGCTTTGTCTTTAGCATGTTAATGGAGAAGCCTACTTTTCAGGACAAAAGATTTGTATGAATGGCTAACATCCAGTGCTGGATGAATGTCTGCAGATAATCAGCCAAAACTCACTGTGCTGATACTGGTACCAGACTTTGAACCAAGTTTTCCAAACACTTTTCTTATGGTTATGTAGCTGAAGGCTCCCTACCCTAGAATTACTCATCTGTATAAACTGTTTTCTTCTGTGACTGAAGACAGCAACTTACTCCCTCAAGGCTAAGTTGGCAAACTACTTTTTTTTTTATATTTGATTTTTGTATCCTGAGCATAGAACTAAGTTACCAAAAATTTGATGCCTTTTTAAAAGGCAAATTAAATTGGAAATTATTCATTATCAAATGCAAGGCCTAACCAATGCACAAGGATTGTCAGGGTACCCAAAATTTGTAAGTACCAGTTCAGAGCAGTGGTTCTAGTGACTAAGTCCTGACTTGTTCCCTCAAGCAGCTATCAAAATGTCCTTTGCTATGATCTTTGGTATCTCACTCCTTTTAGGTATAGCTTAGGCAGTAAAGAGGGATATACATAAATATATTTCAATTTCAATCTCTGACCTCTAATACAGGAGGTATTAAATTCTGACCCCCTAATAATCACTGCTTAATTTCTTCTTTACACTTTTCCCAAATCCCTATCTGCAGCCTCCTGGGATTCCCTTGGGGATTTCTCCCTTGTGCCAGCTTTGTTGCAGTGACCATCTGTATGGAGACCTTGTTGGCCAAGAGCCTGCTATAATGTGAGGAGATGCCAGCTGTGCTTGTGTTCTCTGGCAGGTAAACCCTCACGTTTTGGTTTGTGCAAATTCTGGGAGAATCCACTAAGCTGTTCCAGTGAGCCATGAAAGTTCCTGCTTGTGTGGTAGTTTAGCAGAAATAATGTGTAAAAAAGGGTTGCACACTTCACTTGCCAAATGCATTGAAATCTTTCATGTATAGGGTAGGTTCTTGTAGAAGTTAAATGAACTGCTGCAATGTTTTAGCTAGACTGGGAAGTAAGGTGAATGAAGAAATTACTAAAAACCATTCCCTGTCGGATACAGCTTATCGCTTGCCTTGTTTTCAATTTAAGCTGTTTCCAGCTACATGATTTATTCTTAGCAGTGAGTTAACTTGAATCAGATGTATATATTTTCAAATAAATGTATATGTCCAAATACCTGTAAAGAAATCTGATAATACCCATAAGCTTACCAATATTCTGAAGACCATCTATTATTTCGTTCTGCAATATTTAGTAGCTTAGCCATGACTTGTCCCAAGTGCAACATTAGAAAATTTTGATGTAATCTTTCTACTTGAATATGGCCTACATTTTATCCTATATTAATAGAAAAAATATGGGATCAAGTTTCTTTCCAATAATTTTCAGTTAAAAATCTGCATACATGCTGTTCTCTTGTTTTCTCAATATAACTAGCCTGAACAGCAGCCACCATCATCTGCCAGCTGATTCTGAGGAGAAATCCCAGTCTTCTGAATTGCTGCTGCACTTTGAGTCCAGTGCTTCATAAATGCTAGCACTAACACACACACAACATCTAGTTCTACTACAAGCTGCAAACTTCTCAGATGAGAAATTCCATGCAGCTTCCCCAGATGTCTAAAGGATGAGTTTGCTTTTCTTGATTCAGAATTGCAAAGAATATTCTCACTTAAAATACACTTACCTCAATATATGCAGTAGGCCTGATGAACACCCTATAGCAGAAGCAGTGCTGGGCAGACATCTGCCACATCTTCCCTTCCGTCTTTGCACCTTCTTACCTACTCACTAGCTTGAGGCCCATATGGATGCAAGCAGATGGGAGCAGACAGTTCCTGGAGGTTAAAGACTTTGAGAAGCCTTCAGATGCCATAAGCCAGTGCCAGCAGGCATATCTTGCACTGTGTTGATAAAAGGTGGCCATATTCCCATAATGGTGTCTTTTGTAGTAGTATACCATTTAAATGCATTTAATAAGCAAGTTCTGAGAAGGAATCAAAATGTAAAATGCCCCATTTTTATTTAAACGGTCCTTTCAAATGCATTATTTTCAGAGCTGGAACACCTATCGACAGAAAAAAGCTGAAGCATTTCTAACTCCAGGGGATGCATGGAGCCCGTTACAATCAGGGAATGAAGTGGGCTGCCTAATTCCACGGTGGACATCTGCTGCAGGGTGCCTGAAGCAATTTTCTGGTCTGCAGCACCCACACGTGCGAGGCCAACGCAAATGGTGTTTTCAGTAATTTCTGAAAGAAAGGAGAGAGTCAAGAAGTGATCCTAAAACCTTCTCAGGGACCATGTTCAATCTGATACTAAAAACTTGATTTATCAAGTAATAACCACATTTCAAAGGAAAGAAAATAAAGTATTTTCACATTAACAGCAATCTCAGTCTCCAAACAATAAGCCAGAGAGACCTAGAGAGTAGAAGACAGCTCTCAAACAGAAAGCTGTGTTTTAGAGAGGCAAGAAAGCAGAATACGAAATTGATTCTGAAATTGTATTCATTTAGAGAAAACTGCTACTTTTGATTCATTTACATGAAGGATAAAACAGGGATTGTTTCCTTCTCATCTTAACACAGTATCAGGAATAAACTTTTAAAAGAAGAATAGATGGGGAAAATGAAACCACGACCAGGAGTCATCTTCATAACTGCTATGAAGAAACAAAGACAGAATTTACCCCAGTCTTAAAACATCTCACACTGTCTGCTCTTGACCAGCATTAAGAATTCAAGGTCAAAATTAGAGGCCTGCATCTTAGAGTTAATCTAAATTCATGCTGGTATTCACATAGAGCAGAACGCGGCAAGTCCAAATAAAACAGGGTAGATAAAAACCCAACTGATCTAACACACTCAGGATCCTTCACTGTCTCTCAATTCCAGTGGAACAAAGTGCTCACAGCTTAAGACGGACAGAAACAACACAGGATTAAAGAACTCAGACTTTGACTAAATCTCCAGGAGCCACTAATGCTCATTCCTTTATGTTCACTGACCTAAAAGATGCTTGAAGTCCACCAAATCCATCCCGTGACTAGGATTTCAAGCAGCCTAATTCCACTGCATCAAAAGGCTGTCCCGACTAAAAGGAAAGGAAGAGGGTTCTGAGGCTCATCCATAAGTGAGCACAGAGGGCTGGCAGAAGATAGAAACACTGCAGTCACAGTACCTGGTTCATCTCCTTGGAGCCTCCTGTTTTTAATGATGCTAAGAAGCTGTTCTGCAGCTTGGTTCACGCTCATGTAGCGTGCTGGCTCATAGATCTTCCTTCCCCTGTGGCAAAAGATCAGAGATGTTTAACATGCAACTTATGCCCCTGTTTCTAATTTTCTTAGTCTATTTCAGATGGGCCCAGGAAACTGAATTTGAAGGCCAGGGTCTCAGGGCTGAACCTTTAGGACAAGGGTGACATTTTTAAGGAAGAAGTCTACTGCTTTCTCAGCACACCTGTGAACAGCAGAGCTTCCACCTGGCAGATCATTTAGGTCTGAGAAGTAACTGAGCTAGTGGAAGCCACAGACAGGTTTAGTGCAGCTACTGAGGGATGCATTAGACCCAAATTCAAGGAGCAACTAGTGCTTTCCTATCCAGTGCCTATCCAGTAGACAGATAATTACAGACTAGAAATATACTCCTAAATGAAATGCTTCTTATTTTATTTTGCCAACTGTGGAGTGATGTCAACAGATTTTATTTTGGAACTCCAAGCCAAAGAAACCTCAAAGGCTTCATGAATGGCTTCATGAATGAGAATTTAAACCAGAGTTGCAGCATGTCTGTAAGCAAGTATTTATATTCTGCCTGTTTGTCAAAACATACAGATTGCAGATGATTAAGATGTGGTGAACGCTTTCTTTCAGATGCAGTTAAATGAACTTATATGATCAGCATATATAAAATTCTCCTATTCAAGTGTGATGTGTATTCAGCACTTCACATTATTTCTAGACAGTGTAAGGAAAAATTAATTCCCAATACAGTTCTAGCTATTAGTCTATTTCAGGATGGGTCCTGCTCTGACAAACAGGAAGGTTTTATTTAGAAGAAAGAGAAGACTCTGCCTCCCGAGGAGCTCAAGAGGACAAGGCAGGTGAGCTCAGTATTACATCATGGGCAAAGAACCTTTGTAAACCTGCAGTGTGCTGCTTTCCATTTCCAAAGTGATGACTTACTTCATTAGATTCTCCAGAGACTGCTCCTTCACTTTAATGTCTATAGAATAAAAGAGTAATATTAACACACAGAATCCCTACAAACTTTGGTTATACTTTTCTGTGTAAATAAAGTTTAGTAGGTTCTACATACTTCATAGGAATGTTTTAGCTGCTACAGGAAAACTAATACATATTACAGCCAAAGTTTAACCTATTCCTATCCTAATTTATTAAGAAAATATTATAATCTTATTCTCTGTAAGCTTTGCAGATTTTAGAAGAATTTAAGAGCATAAAAATATTGTAAAGTATAAAAATACACTACAAAAGTATAAGTATGCAGGCATATTTACCATCAACAGATAGCTCAATGCTAGGATGCTTAGGAAGATGGAGCTGCTCTATCTTATGAATACTTTGTAGTTACAGAAGGTAAGACTGACGGACAGTGATTACATCAGTGCCATGCAGGAACCTGACTTTCATTAGCACTTCCTTCCTGTCCCAGGCAAACTTAGAACAACCTTCTGTTATGGGGAAAAAAGAGAGTTCTGCAGGAGGAGACAGAGAAAGGTGGAGGGGCCAGGTAAGAATCTGCACATCTGCTACTTTATACAACTCCACTGGGCCGCTGTCTCTAAGAAACAATCAAATGATATCAGTGTGCAGCACACTCCACAAATACACTGGCAGACAACCATATTATAACTACTCAAATCCTGAAAAAATATTGTGAAGTCATACAAATTTTGAAGCTTAAGTAAAAAAAAAAAAACACTTAGATGAGATCTCCTAAGCCACAGTG
>JAVCKT010005662.1:0-13282 GCA_032273925.1 Rhynchotus rufescens | reverse complement strand
AAAACTTGCTTTGGTGCAAAAGCAGCAACAGCTAAGTGCAACGAGTTTATATAATTTATCCTGTTGTTGCAATTCTGAAGCATGAAATTCCTCTGCTTGTCTGGTACTCTGTGAGTGCCGGGTGTCGATCACATGAAAGGGACACAGGCAGTGACTAAGACCCAGTGCTATAGATACCGGTGACGCAGCGTAGGACACTGAGGGGGATTCTCTGCTACTATAAAATTACCATCTGTGGCTGATTTATCCCAGACTATCTGTGCCATCCTCCTCCAAGTTTCTGCCTCTCTGTGAAAATGTGCAGTTGCAATAATACCAGTGACAGAGAGATGCTCTTGTCTGTACAGGAGAGGTATTTGACCCAAAGCACTACTTTCTTTTCTCCTGCCAACATAGGCAATACCAGGAAATATGGTAGGTGTTCCCAAGCACAGCGATAATTAAATTCAAAACCCAGTTAGAATTTATCTAGATAAAAATATTTCAGTGAACCCACCCTGGAGTCCAAAAATCAGGTCCTAGTTAACGGGAAGCCTGGGGAGCCAGACTTATCCCTATTGCTGATGGTGTTGAAATAGTTGTAATAACTAATCTATTCTAACTCTGGAGCTAAAATTCTCCTATGGACAAAACATTCCAAGATAAAAATAGCTTTGAATAATGAAGTGAATATTCTAAAAAAAAAATGGGCCTACATGAGCAATGGTTATTTTGCTAAAGCTTGTTGATTGATTTTGTCATGAAGCAAGTCCTTGTAAAAACCCTTAGCCTTCATACAGAATTGTTAGGCGTCAGTGGAGTCATGCTTGCTTTTAGCAATCATGTTGTTACTGACTTCTTTTTTTTTGTCATGGACATTGGCAAATGCTTTGCTGGAAACTATTTTTATGTTTCATGCATTTTCTCACTGTTGCTGGGGGGATGCTGGTCTTTGACATTTATTTTTAGGTTTTAAACTAGCCCCTTTAAGTAGCAGAGGAGTGGATTTTTTTCTCTTTCTCAGTGTGTGTTTAAGTTGGTACGTCTCCAAAGCTGCAGACGTGTTTGAGTTTTGCTCCTGGAGAGATTCGAGGGTTTTGGTGAATGTTTCATCACAGAAGTTGCAGGAAATAGGCACGGAGCTGCCTGAGGGAAGCCCGCTGCTCCCTCCCCTGTTCTCCAGGCCTGTCTTGCCTGGGACCAATCCACCTTTTGGCCGAGTTTTGTCCCCTCTCTCCTCACAGACCGGGCTCCAGCCTCCCAGTCAGTGCCCTCAGGGAAGGAGGCCCTTCCTGATGCCTGCCCCGATTCCATCCCGTTGCCGTTCGAGTGTAGTGTGACTGCTCTGCCGTGGCCCTCTGTGCTCCTGAGCACCCTTATTATGTCTCCCTGCAGTCTTATCTGTGGTAGACGAGCAGTCTCAATCCTTCCGATGTTTCTCCCATCTCCCTCAGTGCTTCCCTCCGCGCTATCTCTACCGGATTCCCGGCATTCCCGGATCGCGATGCTTCAGGGTGAACACGGCGCTCCGCCTGAAGGAAGCCTCCCTATTGACACTTCTCCGGGGTGATATTTGCTGTAGTTGTAGCCTTGGGGTATCTCTGACGTATGTTCAGTCTGTGATCCAGTTTGACCTCTCATCCTTTTTATGGAACTGCTGCCTAGCCCTTCTCCATCTCATATTTATTCAGTCGATCACTCCCGAGTGTTGGACTTTGGATATGTCCTTAGTGAAAAGTATTTTATTTAATGTCCACATGTGTCTTCAGTAATGCACCCTATCTGTTCCTCCAGTTTATTCTTTTGGATTCAAACCAAAATTGGCGGATTGTCCTAGGATTGCATCATCTGCAAACTTAGTAAGAGTGCAATTGATTCCATTATGCAAATCATTAAGGAAAACACTGAAAAGTGCCAGATCCAGGGTAAATATTGTACAATGCGATGAGTATGGCATGTCCTGATCTCAGCTCCTAATTACAGAGCCCTGCAGGACAGGCACAGGAGGGATGGAGGATTATTCCAGTGAGATGCCACGACGTGATAGACATGGACCAAAGTTTTACCAAATCCCCCAAGCCTGGAGACCACTGAACACCTCCCAAAAACAGCACTTCTGATGGGGGTCCTCACGAGACCTTAAGCTGGAAAGAAACATCTGCAGCATCTCTGCCCTCTTCCACATGACCAGGGAGCTCTGCCTGCTGCATTTCTCACCTTTGCATGGGTATGGAAATAAGGCTCGGATACCATCCTTGGAATTTATAGGATAGTTTCATAACTTAGACTGTCCTATGAAAAATTAAATGTGTTTTAGCCTAGTTTCTCAAGAAGCTAGGTGTTAAGGTAAGTTAACCTAACTTACCTTAGGAGGAAAGTTAGGAATATGGAAAGGAATTAGAACTGGAAAGAGAACAACAAACATTGAGAAGCCAGAACTGTTGTGGTGGTCTGAATATGAGATACATGGGAGACAGATGCCTAGAAAACCAGTCTGTATATTCTCTGAATAAAGGAATAAAACATTTTTTGCTGTTCTTAGTTCCATAAATAGCATTCCTGAAGAGGAAATCAAATCCTCCTCAGGAAAAAAAAGATGGCATAGGTGTTTTTAGTTTTCCTCAGTGGCCCCATGTGAAGACACAAGCCATCCCATATATTCGGGTTTCGCACAAGTTTTTCAAAATTTCATGTTTTTTAAAATAATGTTTCTATTGCATTTTTTCCCCCAATAGCTTCTAATTAACAGATACTTTAAAACAGATACCTAATACATAGATACCTTAAAAAACAAGCATTTTTGAAGATGTATTTTTCTATGTGAGAAGTGCTTTTTCTCTTACAGTTTCCTGTAAAGTCTTTCCAAACTTGTGATGGAGATGAATTCACTGTTCTTGACAACAGTGATTGCTTTCTTTTCCAAGGCCAGGTACAACAAGATAAATAGTCTGAGCTGTACTGGGACTTACACGTTCTGCCATTTACACCAGCATATGAAAAAGTAGACGTCCACAAGCAAACAGTTTTAAAACTTTGTGCCTGTCCGTCAACCTTGAGATTAGCTGCAAAAATCACGCAAATTGATACATGACTGCTCTGTTTTAGGAATGGTAAGGAAGGATTTCTGATGAGATCAAACCTAGGATTTTATAAGGTCTCTTGAGAAATGCCTGCTTATTTAATTTAAGGTAAAATTGCCCGTACCTGTTGAGTATTGCAATGACTCTAAGGATAGCCCTGCTTTTCATTTGAAAGCAGTAAGAGATGAACAAATTATACTAAATAATGAAGTGTCACGCAGGTAATTTTCCCTTATGATAGAAATGATTCAGAAAAGTTGACTTTTGCTACATGGATTCAGTCAACAGCAATGCAGCCTTATATAAAACAAAATACTGATTTGTATCAGGATAGTTAGAAAAGAACCAGGTCTATAAGATCTTGTACATTGAATAATAAGTGATTTTTGCCATCAGAAAGGTCCAGTTCAATATTTCTGGCACAGCCAAATTTTGCATGAACTGATCTGGACTTAGCTTTAGGTTTACTCAATACAACACTCATCCAAAAGAGAACAAATGTTATGTAATCAGTACCACATGACCAGAACTGAAACAGATTAAATAGAAAAAGGAAATTGAGAAAGAAAAAGCAAGAAGGTAGATAAAAGAAGGAAGTAGAAAAGCAAGAAGGTAGATAGAATAAGAAGGTAGATAAGATAAGATAGTGGATTCTCCATATTTTATTTTAGTTTGAAAAAGTCCATTCTAAGAAACTCATTTGCCTTGTAATTGCACAACTCTCATTCGAAGCATTTTTACTTAAAATTAAATGTCAAAGTTGAAACATAAACTGGTAATTTAGATTTTTCTCTGCATTGATATGAAATAAAAGATCAAAAATTATATATTTGTTTGTTTTATAGCTCTTCTTTGCCCCCCCCCGGGCTCCAACATGGTTGACATTAACATTATTCTGTTGAAAGGATTTGAATGATTTTAAATACTTCATCGTGAGCGATGTTTAAGGAAGTGCTCGAAGCGGTTCTGACAGAACTGGGTTAGAGGAGAGCGCCCGCAGTGGTGCCAGCAGATGGGAAGGTGCCGCTGTCCCTCCCGGGATGGGCACTGAGGCCGGAACAGCAGCTCGGGGAAGTCTGTAGGGGAAACCACGACACCAGCTCTGCCACGGCCGGAACAACTGGGCTCAGCTTTTCTCTACATCTCACAGTTAAGGAAGGTGCATCAGATGAAGGCAGTGTCAGCAAAATAACATGACAACGTCTGAAGGGATGAAAATTCCGGGAAAAGGAGGAATTTTTAGCTGCATTTTGTATGGACCTTCTTTCTTTTTGTAATGTCTATGATTAATTAGCTTAGCTAATTAGCTATTTTGACATTCAGAGCTGCTGTGGAAGAGTCAGACGCTTCTCGCTTTCACGCGAGGTGCTGGGAGCTCGTGCAGACTCCTTCCCACCTCCCGGTCGCTGGCCCCAGGCTGCCGGAGGAGGTTTCTTGGGATGCAGGTCTGTGTCGCAAGGGTGGCGTCAGTGCCAGGAGTTCTCACATTTCCCACGTTCTGGCGCTCATCCCTCCTTCCCACCCCAGCACCTCCTGACGTGTTTGCAGCCTGCGACGAGTGAGGCAACCCCCTGGGATAGTAAACTTTCCCCGGTTATTCTGAGATAAATAGGTAAAAATGTCCTATATGTGAATCAGAAGATAGGGCGGATGATGTGGCACAGGTTGGACATTTTTGTTTGACTTTTTGAGGTTCAACTTTTTTTTTTTTTTTTTTTTTCTTCTGGCCAATAGTGCACAAATATGCATCTACATTATGCTTTTCAATATGATAAAACACGAGCATCAATTTTTTTCTTTGGCTTTAAGATCCACAGTACATTCTGGTATCATATATCAGACCCATTTTTGCAGCCATTTACTTTGGAAAGGTTTTTCTTTATAATCAGAGGCACTACAGCATTTATATACTATTTTATGTTCTGCTGAAAATTTGCTCATCTCCAAAGCCAGCTGTTTTGATCCTAGCTGAGAATGCCAGAAGCATTACAGCATTTGTTCATTAAAGCAAGTTGCATGCCATTTTGGTTAAAGGTAAAGGCTTCTTAAACCTGCATCATCTGAGCCACAGTGAGCTCCTCTCTAGTGTCTCTTTCTGTAAGCATGAAGCTCCTGGTTTGTGATATGATCCCATTTTTTTTTCGAGAGTGTCAATAACATGGGCAACAATCTCAGTTAAACTGGCTAAGAGTTTTGCAGTACTACAGTATTCCTCGTTAGGCAGATCACTAACAGGCAACAATCCAGAAAACCTTAGTGACTTTAAGAACTTTTCCAAGACAATGTTACTGATTCTATTAATGACTGTGCGATTTGCAGTAAGCGAGAGGTTGCAGGCAGAAGGGGAAGAGATCAGCAGAGCGTTGTGAGCTGCGTGGAACGAACACAGGAAACGATGGTGAAAGTGCAAGGTTAAATTGTTCTGTTAAGGCCAGAGCGGAAATTGGTGAAAAAAAAAAAGAAAAAGAAAACACTGTGTCATAAACATAATGACGTCTCTATTTATAATAGGACGATGATTCATAAATTCAGTTGTAAAAGGTAGGTACAAAAAGTTCCTATAAGTTCTCGAAAATTCTCTGGCTTTGAATCAGCAACACTCTTAAGTATGTTCTTTTGCACTTTAAGCACAGACATTCCCATGGAGATCACCGGGCGATGACTCAACAACTTGCAGGATCAGATCCTTAAAAATGTTTATTTATTTTCTTTCATTATTTTGCTTACGGTTTGCAGGTTCTCCTACAGCAATGTAGCAAGATGCTGCATGTCCTTTTTAACCGTGGGTGCAGAAGAATTTACGACATAAACATTTTATCATGTAGTTTGTGAAATCCGTACCCTTCCCTCAGTGCCCTATGCCCCGTCCTGTAGGTTCAACGTAGCAGAGATCCATGTGCAGTCAAGGGGGACCAGAGAACGGGCACTCTTATCGTCAAAAGACATTTTGTTTTGAGCCCTCGTTTATGGAGCAAGAGCCGCGTATCACACAGGTTATTACTTCACATGTGAGGTTGGGTAATTAATTAACAGCCCTGCATTGTCGGCTGACTGAAGCCCCGGCAGATTGTAAAGGAAAGGAACCGCCTATGAAATAATAAAGAAATATTCCTGCCATCGCCATTGTAAAGGAAATAACCCACTTCCGTTTCCCAGTGGTGAAGAACTGTGAGTTACACAAGTGTCCTGCAGTTTCTGCTGAAGAGACGGAGCGCGGCCGCTGCCTCCCCGATGCCCTTTTCCAGCTCTCCCTGTTCCGTTCCACACGGGTTTTCCGGCAGCCCCTCGCAGCAGAGCTCTGCTGCGCCGCCTCGGCGGCAAGGCCCGGGCCTCGGGGGCCTGCGGTCGGCGGCCTGCCGTGCGCAAGTTCCCGTGCTCAGTCCGCGTTCTCCTATCGCTGCGAGCAGGAGAGGAGCCCTCTCTCCTCCTCCAGCGCTTCTCTTGGTTCTACATCTGGGCGTCTTGACAGGAAAAGGGGCTCCGGTTTAAGGCAAATAGGAATTAGCAATTGAGGGTTTCAAGAATCCAGGCTAAGCAACGATCGCAGAAGCAGCCAAAGCAGCTCGGCTGAACCAAGGCCCAATGTTTCCCAAAATTTTCCTTTGAATCTGGTTAGAGCTAGCTCTAATAACTGCAGTTAATACTGGCCTTGTTCCCCAAGCCCTGCCTGCCTGCAGCCGAGTCCTGCCTTTGTGCCAAGGGCTCCCAAACAACGTGGTAATGGACAAATACTAACGCTAATGCTTGCGGTCTGCACTTAGGAGTTTATCACTCTGCTTTGAAAGATACGGAGCGGAGAAAAGCCTGGCACATGGGTCGTCCGCCTTCTCCTTAGAAATGCAACATGAAAAGGCAGGTCCAAAGTCTGCTCACTTGGCTTCCGTCAGTAGCTCCACTGCAAAAAAGTGTTTGCTAATACAAACATATGAAAAAAAAATCAATGTCCAGATTCAATGCATAAGTCAGTGGTCTTACCTGGGTATTTAAACCAGTGCCAAATGTCCAGGGCTTCTGCAGCTCTGCTGTTCAGGTAGGTGTAACACTATGCACCTAGGCAGAAGAAAAGGCTTTAATCCAGACTTTGGAGAAGCAGGTATTCTTCAAAATATGAACATTTGAGTTGCTGTAGTCTGTGAGTTGTTATACTTTTTATTACTCAACCCTCCCCCCGCAAAAAAAACCATAAACCATATCCTTCCCTGTGCAAGCCAGGTTCTCAAAAACCAGCACTGGCTGATAAGAAAATGCATCTTCTATTTACTCTTTACATAAAAAGTAAGAGTAGTAAAGTTTGTTCCTCTCATAGCATTTTATTTAGCATTCTGCAGAAACTGCCCTACTTTAAATCCAAGTTTCCTTTCTTTGAACAACTTCCCTCTGAAAAATTAGCTTACTGGGTGTCCTCCAATTGGCTTGTACCTGCTATAATTTTAAGCAATCTGGAGCAACTCTGATAAAGGAACTAAATAAATTGGGGAAGTTGTCTAGTTTATTTGGGGAGTTATTTGGAAAAGTCTGTTTTATAAAGTAACTCTTTTCTGTGTTTTATAAAGTAACTCTTCTGAGGGAAGATAATTTTTGGATTAAGTACAGGAGGATGAATCCTTTTCAACCTCCTTTTCTCACTTGTGTTGATTCCAGCTCCCGAGCAGCAGAAAGCAGAGCCTGCGGGGACGATGCTGTTGCACTTGAAATCATCTGGGCCCAAGAAGGAAGCTCTCTGTTTTGAAACCAGTGGTTCTTGCTCCATCCTTCACACAAATGTTATCATGTTTCTCCAGGGTGAATAATTTCAAATAACCTTTGATTTTAAAGATTAAGACATTTTTGGCTCAAGGGAGCCTTGGCAGTTGTTATGGAATAATGACTAACTAATTTAACCCTATTTCTGATAAGGAAATGTTCAATATTTGTGCTATTTCACTGATACAAATGCAAATTAGACTTTTTTTTTCCCTTAAAAATGCCCATTTATTGCTTACAGTTTTCTCAAATTTACTATGATTTTTTTTGGGGGCAAGTTATGGGAATTATTTCCATATTTTAATGGAAATATTACTATATTTCCATTATTTCCAATTATTTGGATAAGTTATGGGAAATATTTGTGGATTCTTCCCAACAGATAAATTTTAAAAAATACTCCCTTGTAATTTACTTCTTATTCTGACCATTTCTGTCATCATTTCACTTCTCGTAGTCTCACAGTGGGTGAAGGGAGCAAACACAGTGGGTGAAGGTAGCATGAAGACATGCAAACAAATTCCAAATTTTATCTGAGTGAATACTCTCTGAAGATTTGACCTAGCTCTATTCAAAATGCACTGCTTGTGAATCAGAAGCGGTAAACTCACAAGAAGGAATGCTGGAAATAATCCATGGACATCCTGTTCCTATTAGCAGTGGGCTAAAACATTTTGACAGATATCATGCCCACTGCAATATTATTCATTAAAATTTTGATTTAGATTTCAGCATTATTGGGAGCACATCTTCTGTATTTGTTTAAGGGTGACTATGAAAAAGGGAGAAGACAGAAACATATACACAGAAAAAAACAGATGAGAAAAGAAGCAGAGGAGCTGGCTGTTTGAAAAAAAGGAAGAGATACCCTGGGAAAGCAGCAGAGAAAAGGGAAAGAAAAGAAATCCTAATTTTTGTAAGTATGTCTTTAGAACAGAGACTGTGCCAAACCTTGAACTTGGAGGCTGTTCTATCCTTAATACATTGCACATGATTGTCTGTAGCTAGAAAAACATTTTTGTGGGTTTTAAAAAATTGAATTATCCTTATATGAAATAAAACAAACTATGAGTTTAAATGACAGAGTAAAAAGAGACCAAATTCATTTTGCAAGTCCCTGGAGAATTTAAAAATCCCTTAGGTTCTCAAAAACTCACACTCCATAAGGTTCATATATTCCCGGAGTGGGATGTACAATGGAGTTGCTTCCATGTACTTTAATTAAGTTTTCATCAGACTCTTTCTATTTAGTTAACTGATTCTCCTCTCAAGGCATGTTTGTATTAAGGGCAAGATCCAAAATAGCACAGAAACATTTCCTATGCAACTTGCATAGAAGTCAGGTCAAGATGTTATAAAACATCTTGCGCAGCGCGTAGCACCAGTAAAGCTACAAGACCATAGGCATCTAAAGCATTCTAATGCATGTTAATTTAAGCATCTGTCCCTTATAGTTGCTCTGTCTCAGCTGAAAGTCTCAGATCACCAGGCTAGACCCATTGGCTTTTCAGGACTGCCTCTTGACCTGGTAGAAGCAGATAGGTTCATCTCTAGAGAGGTGTATTCCTGAAATACAGTTTCCCATTGGCTGCCTCTAGGTCGCTCCCCATTTAGCACAATTTTTTTGATTGTTCCTCAGGAATGCCTTTCTCTACTGTGTGTGATGTCTGAGTCCTAGTTTAGTGTCTTAACAGACTACCCGGGTCCGTTTTTCAGATGCTGTACTCTCTATTTAGTAGTTGAGAGCTATGTGCTGACTATTTACATAGCCTGGAGATGGCTGTAAGTATTGACTCTGATAAGAAGCTGAGATTTGTGAAGCCCAAAGTTTCAGTGCCAAGGTATCCTTGAGTTACCTAGTGCCCAGAGTGTTGACTCCAAAGCAAGGGCATGCACGGAGTTAGGTATTCCAGCAAGGTGAGTGTGTGCTCAAACAGTCCATGGAGATGCAGTGGAGCTGGGTGAACTAAGGATGGCTGTACTGGGTCAAAGCGGAGGTTACCCAGCCCAGTGTGCTCTCTGTGATACTCGCCTGACAGGGAGATATCCTCATCAAGTAGACTGTTTTCAGGGATTGAGACTCATCCCTCTCACTCCTGACCTATTTCCGAAGATCAAGGAAACTTGACTGTGAAGTTTGTGGAGAGGAGGACACTGTTTGCCCTTTCTCCTGAATTAAAAATGTATTCCTACACTCAAATTCCCAATAATCTTAAATAGATGACTAGGGAACCATAGGTTCTTAGCTGATCTGATTGCCAATTTAAGCCATATAAAGCTTGAGCGTTTATGACATTGCTTGCAAGGAATTCTGCCCATTTCAAGACAACCACTTCTTTTTGTCCAATTTGAATTCTTACTTGGAGATTAAATTGATGCTCCTCATTCCTGAGCTGGAAAATACAGCGAAAACCTGGAGCGCATCTGCCCTCTCCATGACTTCTGTGTTTTTACACCCTTCTGCATATCCTCCCTCTGTCATCTGTTTCCTAGACTGAAGAGTCCTGGACTATTCAATCATTTCCTTACATGGAAGCAGCTGCAGACCTTTGGCCACCGGTCTTTGCTCTTTCCCAGTTCTTGTGCATTATAAAGCATTTTGTGAGCCTCATTTCTGCTTAAAATGTGGGTGCTAGCTCTGGTTTTTAGATGAGGGCCTTCCTTCCGCCTGGACCCTTCCTTTGAGCAAGCTACCTTCTCTTTTACTGTAAAAAATGATGTGTGGTGACTCATTTTCCTTAGGATAGCTTTATATAGATATCTGTGTGTGGGTATATGTGAGAACTGGAGATTTGCTTCCCCTGTCTGTCCATTGTGGATGACACAAAGCTGCTTATATATTATGGTACCTGGTGCAGGGCAGGAAACTCAAGTGAAACAGCAATTGCTGTGGTATTTCCTTTAGTGCAGGTGCCTACTGGTGTACAAAGTGTGTTCATGCCCCGTGCAGACTCCGGTATCTAGCATAAAACACAGTAGATCCCATAGGATGCAGGTCACAGAGAAGTTACTAATATGCCCAGGCAGCAACTTGGGATGATGTGCAAAGAATAAGACCATAAGTGGAAGAAAGCTCTGACAAAGATAGTACAGCAGGAAAGACTATTTCCAGACTTGCTGTTTGTGTTTAGGTGTTCAGTATCCACTTATGTCCAATTAAGATTCATAAGATCCCATGAGAAACTAGTTCTTAGACTCCTCATATATCAGTATACCTTCCTTATTTACTCAAGCTGTTGCCGTCCTGAGGTGGGTTTGTGAACACGAGTAGATTAAATATGCTCAGTTTCTACTTTATTTGGAACTGAATAATTCCTCAAGGATAAATTTATCTGTATTAGAAGTTACCCTATTGCACAGGAGGTTGTTGAGCATCATCACTGCCTGCATCATCCAGCATGAGTATGAGATCTCATGGGTATGAGATTGATAATGTCCCACTTGCTTGGCATAAGGTTCCTAGGAGAGACGTATTGCACTAAGGAGCTACCTTAGTGTTTCATAACTATAGCATTCTTATAATCCTTGCTTAACAAAAGACTTGGGCGCAGAGAAATTTTGCCGTGTCTCAGCCAAGGTCAATTAGAAAGTTTTGACAGAGCCAAGAAGTGACATTTGTTCTCTTGCCCCAAAAATAGTCTTTTTTTTTTTTTTTCATTATTCCAATATTTTGGAAAAGCTGTGACCACTGTTCTTCAGCTGTCTATTCTCCTCTGAGAGCAAACCAAGTCCTTCACAAAGGAAACAGAGGAAGATGTTGATAGTTGATGGAGCTGGGAAGGATAATCTTTCTCTTAATGACTTCTTTTCCTCCAAGCACCTCCAAATCTTATTGCTCCTCAGAGGGTAGTTCTGTAAAATAATGACTACGTCATATTACTACTTCTGTTCACAGAGATTCTTATTCAAAATGAACCTACTTGCCTCCTCCTTCCCCCTCCAAAAAAAATTCACATCCTTACTTGGGGAAATCGGTTTTAAAATACAGATGATAAAAGTTGGAAATGGAACAGAGACATTCAGCTTAGAAATGTATTACTAGAACTCTAAGGTTGAGATTTATACTCATAACTAAGAGAAGTTTCAGCTGTGTGTTGTCTAGTTTCTGCTTGTTGTTATCATATGAACCACTGCAGCAAGAGAATTTTCTGGACATGAACTATGAACTGATTAGGGTAAAATAGTGTACTCAGTGACAAGGATGCGTCAGATTTTCTTGGTTTGGAGTTTGCTCACTTGTTCTTGTGGGTAAAAGCAGGGGAGGGAGGTAAGAAGAAAGAAATTGCTTTCGCCTTTTCCAAAATAAGAGTCACAATGGTTTAAAGGAAGGACTCAGAGTTCCCTCGGAGTGGGCAAGTTGTTTTGGCTTCTAGTTAGTGGGTGTCCTCAAGGGGCTGAGGCAAAGACTCAAGGCACAGCAGAAAACACCTCCTCATCTCCCAAATCCTGTGCACTGATTACTGAGGGAAGCTCTTCCCAAGGCACCCCTCTCTCTTGGGGTGTGCAGCAAGGGATATTATGTTCATACTGTGAGTGTTGCTGATCTCTCTGAGGTGGCTCCAGAGAAGGATGTGGAAGGAGAACGTGACCTCCCACTGCTGCTTGGGTTTGCTGCCCACTGAGGAGCTGAGGTGAAAGCGGCAGCAGTGGTGCATTAAGCTGAGACGACACGGGAGCTCCTGCTTCTGTGTGCACCAGGGAATAGGGGCTAAAATTCGTGGTGAAATAGGAAAGAGGAATAGAAAGTTCATTTCTGACTGGGTATGCTACAAGGAAAGCATGAAAACCTTTGTCTCTGAATTTCTGTGTTTGAGCATAAGGGAGTTTGAGTAAATGGAGTTTTTGGATGAGATTTCCTTAACAAGTGAAGGAAGAGTCTTCTGTAACACACTATCATCTGTACTATAACAACACCTTGTTCTGTACAATTTCTTGAAATAATTAAAACCAAAATTGAAAAATGTCACTAAATTAATTGTATAGGAGCCAGATCAAAGTCCTTTTCCCTGAGCAGCATGACAGGTGCTTCCCTACTTTAGGACATGGGGACCCGCTGATCAATGTAAACTGATACATTATAGCACCATACTGAGCTATGAAAATGAGAAAGGTAAGATTTTCTTGTTTTTATTTTTGATAATAAATTTCTGTGTAGGATGGATTCCCTGCAGGGAACCCGAAACTAGAAATTCAGAGATGCCTGGAAGTAACTTTAAATCATAAGGAAAAAAACACAAAACAAACAAAAAAAACCCTAATTGTATTTCACTGAGGAAAAAAAAAGTGTTTTTGCAAATATATATCATTTCCAGCTACATCCATTTCATGAGGATAAATATTGTAAACACTTAGCTGGAAAAAACTGCTGGTTTATTATGTGCTGGATCAGTCCCTATATACCATGCATACAGAATACAGAATAATGCAAATTATATACGGAATTTATACAAAAAAAAAAAAAAAAAAAAAAAAAAAAAAAA
>JAVCKT010005661.1:5430-16044 GCA_032273925.1 Rhynchotus rufescens | reverse complement strand
TAATTCTGAAGGGTTTACAGAGATGGCCTCAGAATCTCTAAGTGCATTTACACATTTGAAACCACATACATTAGTTGGATCAATGTCAACGAAAACGCTTAACATTCTTCTTCAAAACAGAATCTTGAAATCTGTTAGCCTCCCTCTCATTTTTCCATTATCGCTCTTCTTGCTGACTGCCAAACAGGAATAATTTTTCCAAAGACTTGAATACCAAATCTATTACTCTGTTCTATATTAGTTCCGATACCTTCCCTCGAGTGCTTACGCAGTGGAAGAGCAGTGAAAGGAGTACTGTAGTTTGCGATAGCTTATAAAAGATTGAAGCTGTCAGCAAGTAAGGTGCTACTGTAAATCGACTTTTCATTAAAATCTTGCTTTTCCTTGTCTATTCCTCTGCAACACTGCCAGCTTAATCATAGGAAGTGAACAGACACTGGAAGTTCCTCGGCATCAAATAAGCAGCGAAGTGGAGCCACTACCCAGACTTTGGACGCGAGTTCTGCCCCTCACCCCATGCTGGAAGCACTGCGACTAAAGCAGCAAACTTGAGCTACTTGAACAAAATGGTATTTCTTCTGCTAACAAGATTACCAATTGTGCCGAAGAAAATATTTGGCACGGTAGCAAAAGAAGGGACAATCTCTTTCTCCCATGCGATGAGTTTTATAGGCAGTTAAGGACCACTGGCAGCACTAAGCACATTTTTTTTGAAAAACAACCAAAAATGTACATTTTCAGCTGGCTTTGGATAAACACTCTCTGCAATGGATTGATTTGCCATTTAAATATACTCTTGCTTGGAAGAAGAGAGAGAGGAGAGAGAGAGAGAGAGAGAGAGAAAAAAAAAAAGAATCTTAACAGATTGCCAGAAGAGAAACATATTCCTGAGGTGACCTACCTGCCTTGTATTAAGTTTTTTTTTTTCTCAACAACTTACTGTTAATAAACATTTGTTCAGCTACATATGATTCTGTGATTTCTCTTCCTGAAATAAAACAAAACTGGGTTCATATTCCTTAAATCAGGTTCCCTTTCTCCAAATCTATTTCATGCATATGTATTCATTTTCTTCTAAAGCTTATTATGACCAACAAACACATAACTAGGGAAATCTTAAAAAAATAAAACAAAATAAAACAGAAAACCTCTCCTCCTGCCCCACCCACACACAATTTTCCACTTTGCACGTCTGTTGTTTTTCATTCACATCAGGGCAGCAAGATCTAAGCAGTGCCTTCTTGTATCTAGCTGGTCTTTCAGAAGGTTTCATGGAAGATGGGGAGCTTTTTTTGTCTTTAGTATCTTCACAAAGGCAGATGAATGGACTGACTGTTCTGAGCTACAGGGGACAGACAAGCTAGTGACCTGCCACGTTCACACTTAGGGAAACACTCCGGCACCTGAGCTGTGGCAATGCTGTTGCAATATGATCCCAGGAGGAGAACGTCTAGGTTTAATAAGACCAGACTGTCTTCTTTAAAACAAGAAAACAGACTTCAAACGTGTATTTTTCCTCACTGCTTTCACTTAATTAAATTTTTGAGTATTTCTCTTAGGCTTTGAAGGACTACTGGTAAAGATGCAAAGTGGAATTACTGAAAAAAGAGTCACTGAGATGAATTTGCCCAAGGAGGTTGTGGAGTCTCCTTCTTTGGAGATCTTTAACACCTGCTTGGACGCAGGACGCACTGTGCCACGTGCTCTAGGTGACCCAGCGTGAGCAGGGGGGTTGGACTAGATGACCTCTCAGGTCCCTTCCAACCTTGGGCATTCTATGATTCTATGATTTACTAAACATTTTTGTTAGTCATTGAGATGGCCCAAGAGATGAGCCATCCAAGCTCAAATTCCTTATTTGACTGATTAGTAGTAGGTATTGAAATCAAGATCTTATATATTGTGTAGGTGTGAGCTAGCCAGCATTCTGAGGTGATAGCTCTTAAGTGTCCTTTGTGAAGAGTGTGCAAATGAATTTAAACAAATGAAAAACTGTGGACAATATCTCAGTTGTTACATTGCCAAGTGATTATATTTCTCATCTCAGTTCCAGGCCCCAAGTTCACTGCTCTAGTGAATGCTAAATCTTTTATATAAAGCAACCACCAAGAAATGTGTTGCCTTAAAACATGCGCTATTCCACTCATTAGAATACCTCCCAGAAGGTGGTTTCAAATCTCATTTACCAGAGGAGGGAAATGACTCTTGAATTTCCATACCATCTAAGAATGCACTAACACAAAAACCTTTAAAAGAGTAGATTTCCTTTATCTGTTTTAAAAGCAAAAAATCAAAACCAGGTCAAACTCAGGGAGATATTTTAAACATTATTCTTCCTTTAACTTTAAAGAATGTCTAATATGGCAAACTATTGGAGATTTGATTGAGCCAGCAAAAATTCTGCAGCAGAAATCCCCAGCATCACTCAAAGTACCTTTGGTCAATGCAGGTATAATCTATTACATTATTTTTTGTTTATAATTTACCCAACAGTTCTCTTTACTAAAATACAATATACAGAGGTTTTATTGCATGCAGTGAAAATGTACAGGTACCAGCTTATTTGGAGAAAATTTATTATCTCTAGCAATTACTCCTGAAGAGTCTAATCAATTTTAATAGACATTTTTAATTCTACTGTCCTTTTGTGTTGATACATGCTACAACTTCTGGCAATATTCTTCAATACCGTCACTAAAGGCAGATCAATTACAGCATATCCTTTTAACAAGTTTGAAACAAAATATGCTAAGGATATTAAAAATGTGCCAAGTATGTTACGCCCACTGCCAATTTCAGTGCTAGTAAATTATCCTGTTTTGCAAGTCATTGCCTGTTGCTGTTCACAGATTATGTGAATAAACCTCCAGCTTTCATTCATTACCTTCTATTTTTGAGCAGAATTTGAAGGAAAATTATATTTTTAAGTGTTCATAAATGATTAGACACAGTAGTGAAAGCAACTAAAAAATCTAGCATGTTTTTCCACCTACAGATTTTCCTCTCTTTATTAGTAGGAAAAAAAAAAGTCTGACATTTCAAGCTCTATCTACAATATAGTTATTTCTTATTAATATAGCTTATTACGAGAAATTGCTCTGGTGTAATGCTAATTAGGATGTACGCTGTGAAATATAAATTGTGATTTAAATAGAGACTGTGTGGATGGGTAACAAACTGGGGTGGCAAGCCAATTTCAGAGAGAGAATTTTTTTAAACATGCAGTGCTGTAGAGAGATGCAGACCCAGACTTTCGAGGTGCATGAAGAAGAAAGATCCTTTTCCTGCTCACCAGATACTCAGATATGAGAGGCAGTTTTCACAACACCTGCAATCTTTAGTACATGTGCAAAAATGCATATAAGAATAAAAATCACTAGAAGAAACTTGCTCTTCTAGTGGGAAATACAGAGAGTATTTGAAGAGGCTGCTGAGAGTTAAATGCAGCTGGAAAATCTTGGCTTTTGTTGGACTCATTGGACATATGCAGAGCTTTTAGCAATCCCAACATCAGCTAATGAGGCTTAACCGGTCTTGTTCCTCTGTGCTTTCCAGTACATCCACATGAAATTCCTTATATCAGTTCAAAGCTGTCATCTAAGTATGATTCAGATAAATTCTCTGCACATTGTAACTCGCACAGTATATTTTTCAATTTACCAACTTTTACTGTTATTGAAAACATTGATGGGGCTGATGAGTCTGCAGTTTAGCAATGCTATTTCAGGGCAATTTGACAAAAAAAATAGTTACAATCAGTGTTATTAACTTGCAATTTGAATTATGGGAATAGGGCATCGCATATATTTGAAGATACTGACTCTCAGTTAAACTATTTGTAAGGATTGGCCTGAGATGATCTCTTTCTGGGATTGTGACATATGATCAATTTTGGTTGCTGATTTCTGTGAGCATTAAGGCAAATAATTTACAAATTTCCAGATTGAAAGATTGTTCATAGTCAGAAAATCCAAAGTAGCTGCCTATCCTTGCTAATAGAAATATTTTTTCCTCTACTTTTATACATTTATTTGTTCTAAAGAGACTTTTCCTACAGATAAAAATCTTCTGTAAAAGTTTAGCAAAGAATGAACTTTATCAGAGCTCTTTTGTTTTCTCTAGACATGTTTTGGACATACATGGCCAGAAGGGAATTCCTCTTGGCACAAGGGAATTTCTTTGTTAGTGTAAAATGTGATGATCTGGTGTGTCCACTTTAATATAATCCAATGTTTGAGAATAAAGGATGAACTATGATATATACCAGGAAAAAAAAAAAAAAAAAAAAAGAAAACACAAAAACATGTCCTCTTATTCCATCTTCAGTTTTTTCCTGGAAGGGATTTAAGGACTCTGGCCATCTGGATGTCTGGCAACTCAGTCAGAGCTGTGGCTACTGTGTGTATGCAGATTAACTGTGTAGCACATGCACAGTAAGCCCAATGTGTCCGGTACACATCAGACCTGCTGCACATGTGCTGCACAGATGGCCCGTGCATACACAGTAAATCAGATATGTTAAGCCTACTGCGCATATGCAAACCATCTGTGCAGTGCATGTATATATATTTTTGCTTGGGAAATCCCTAGTCAGAGCATGAAAGGTTGTGGTGGAGAGGAACTCCAGTGGTAGAGAGGCCATGGGAGACTCTGACAGTGGCATAAATTAAAGCAGCTCCTTGTCTGCTCTTGCTCTTGTCTGGACCAAAGCCGTAACAAATCAGTTCCTCGGAATCGGGAAGTGTAGCTAGCTGCTCAACAGTTTCCCCTCGCTGCAGCAATTGGCTACAGGAAAGAAGCTGTGCCAAAACCATTAGTTTTATAGGCAGTGATTATCAGCTCCCTATTATCTTCCTAAACTAGCTAGAACTGCACCTAGATCATCAGGTACTTCAAATGAATGAACAAGGTCTGGTATTTTACTTATCCAATAAAACAGTGGTGCTTATTGCACAGGCCTCAGGGATCCGTTTAACCAATTATCTTCTTTTCACTACCCACTAAGCCATTATCTTCTCTTCTAAGTATCCAAATTTTTACATAGACTGTTTCAGCTCAAAAGGGATGCTTGCTGGCCAGTACATAGCCACAGTTGACTACGTATATAAAAATGTAATTCATTCAGCATATATGCAAGTTACTATCATCGTAGATGTAGTATGTCTAGGTTTATCTACATCAGTCCTGACAATGGCTAGTATTCTTTTCAAGGCAGGTCTGTTTTAAGTCTGTTTCTAATGACTTCTATGGGTCTGATCTAGAAGAACCCCTTGTTTTTGCCACAAGTCAACACTCTTCATCATATTACACAAATTCCTTCAGTGATCTAACATTCTCATTTGAATGTGCTATCAGGTTGTTGTATTTTGTTTACTATTTATCAGTTTGATTTGCAACAACTGATTTGACCAAGAACTGGAATGCTGAGACCTTAGCTTTGAAACTTGAGATTTTCAGTATGTTCTCCTGGATGACTTGATGTCCTTGTCAGGTGAAGCAAACTCATTTAAACAACAAACCAGAAACATAATTATATATGCAAGTAAAATTCCGCAAAGTGGTATTAAGAGTGAATAGTCAAAGTTTAGCCTAGTTTCAATTGCGTTCCTAAATTCAAAAACACTGAGAAATCACAGGGCTTAACTACAAAGGTGTCTGTGAAACAGATCTTTTCCTCTGATAAAAGGAAAGGTGCACTAGAGAGTTATGGTCAAATGGGAGTAGAACTGAAAAGACTTTTTGAAGTATCAAGGAGAACAGTTGTGATGCCTGGAGTGTGTTTAACCTGGGCAAGAAAGTGGTGTCTCTCTTGTAAGAGACAAAACAGATTTGGAAGAAGGTACAGTTCCAGACTCTCAAGAACTATGGAAACAGATTTATGAAACATTAATCCTTCTATGAATTAGATATACATATAAATCTTTCTGAGATGCATTTAATACATGCATAATGATCCATATATTCAGTAATTTGCATTAAATTAAGAAAGTCCTATTATTTATTTTTCTAATGACAAAGTACTATTACACTGGAATCCTTCACTCAGTGGAATCACAGGAGTGATGCTTTTTGTGACTTCTGCAAGTTAGTTGGGGGAAGACATATTCAGACAGTTTTGAATATGAAAGCAAACTTTTCACAGAAGTTGCAAAATGGATTTGGAACTAGATTTCATCTATCCTGTAATGCTTTAGCATTACTTTATTATTTAGTATAACTGCTTGTGACTCATTAGACTAAATTAGCACATACTTGACAGGAAGCCTTGATTACACATAACCTGACCCAATTAACTTCTCTGATAACAGAGCATCCAGTTGCAAAACTAAGGTGCTTAACAGATAGAGGATAACAGAATTGGGACTGCCTTTAAGAG
Organism: Rhynchotus rufescens; assembly: GCA_032273925.1. Lineage (NCBI taxonomy): Eukaryota > Metazoa > Chordata > Aves > Tinamiformes > Tinamidae > Rhynchotus > Rhynchotus rufescens. The sequence continues at coordinate 9,668 of JAVCKT010005661.1, read as the reverse complement.
TTCTGAGACTCAGAAATGTTGTTCTCCTTTGCAGTCTGAGCCTTATTTTTCCACACACTCTGGCCCTTTGCCCTGTTGTCTTACCTAGCTAGGCCACACTTAGTTTCTTGGTTGTTTTCTCCCAATCAGCTAGCAAGAGAGGCAAACTTTCGGAATTCCTGGTCTCAAATTCCTAATCTCCAGCACTTCAAAACAGACATTTTACTCAGCTAGTATCCTTGCCTTTTCTTCCTACTCCATGTTTTGCATGCCTTTTCTGCCTTGTTCCTGACTACTTGTTGGAAACTGTTTTTATATGCAGTGAATATAATAATGCCTACTCTTATTCTAGGAAGCCCTGTAGTTTGGGAAAGGCAGAGGGGAAATTTTCAGACAGAGATAGTTAACTGTTATAAACAGGCCAGTTTTAATTAATATTTTAATATAATAACACTGCCTAGTAAATCATAGGCTATGTTTGAAGTGCTGTATTTCAATACACTGTAAATATATCGTTTTTGAAACAAAGGCAAATATTTGTGTGAACAAAATAGGCACAATTTTTCTGCAATGGAAATTAGAAACATATACATTAGAGTTGGGAGGATTTGAAAAAAGATCCTGGAAATGTCATAAAAGTCCAGCAAACAATAAACAATAAAATATCAAATGATCTGTCATCTCTAGTTGAAGTTCATTCAGCCTCAGAAAACAACAAGATAGATGGAACAGTAAGAGAGAAAGAGATGGGAGAGAAAAAAAAAAGGTAGGGGCGGGGGAAGGTTAAAGAGAGCAGGGGAAGAGGTGCAGGGCAAGAAAATTGTAGAAGATTATTTGAGGCCATCTCCTTGACCCCAGCCTACCCCCACTGCTGCAGCCACCGGTCAGGGTGAAGTAAAGCTGACAATAGCTATTCATCATGTTGTAGAGCAGAATGTAAAATGAAAAACACAACTACTTCATGTGATGCAAGTAGGTACAGGAAGAGATTAAATCAATTGAAGATGTTATCCCAAAGCAGAGTAGGACTTCTGATTAAATTCATCTTTTCTTAGAAGCAACAATTATTCTTCCCATCCTTTGAGCTACACACACACATGTATGTAACACACCTTCATACCTTGTCAAGTGTGCTGAGGTCCTAGAGAAGCTCTGCAACCCGCTCCTTCAATTTTTCCGTACCATTAAGCTGGATTCCCATAAGTGATTTGCTTTATAGCTGAACAGATAGTACACAGTGAAGAAAAGTAACCATAGTTTCTTTCAGGAAGACTTCTTGGATTTACCTTCTTCATTTACTCCACAAGTGGACAGCAATTTTAACTATGCTGTTGAGTCAAGAAGTCATAAAGAAAATATTATCATCCTTCCAAAACCCATAGCTCCTTCACACAAAGAGTGCTTCAACAGAAGAGAACTAGAGAGTCGGCAGCATTTTATAACTAGGGAACTTCTGCAGCTGGGCTGATATGTGGAAGTAAATGTTCTCACCTGAAGCACAGAAGATGATGTTAGTAAGGGCAGAAAAAGAAGAAAAAGAAGATTTAAAAAATCCTTGCTCCTTCTTCTGTTTCTTACCATCCCTGAAGGACAGAAATTCAACATCAGGTGTCTCAGTAATGTGCTGTAAACATCTCAAAACAGTCTATCAATCTTGACAAACAAAACTCACATTTCTCAAATTGCATAAGGCAATAATTCTGGGCCAGCTCCTAAAAAGATTGTAATCTGCTTCACTTGTGTGCACACATGTTCTGTAATTAACCCTTTCATTCTGTTTAAAACATGATTGTCCAAAACACCTTTAAATTCTATGGTTACTTCTTTAATTAAAACTAACTGGTTAAGGTGAGATAACTAATTTTTGACGTGTCTAATGGATTATCCACATACAACTCCTTGACTGTCTAAACTAAAGCTGTCTCACATCCAAGTAAAATGACTGTAACACCTTCTCTTCCTTCCCTGACTCCTAAAAATAGCAATTATCACAATGGAGAGATTTAGAAGAACACAGTAGTACTTCAGTTACCCTTCAGAAATCACTTCACAGACACTGACAGCTACAGTTCCCTGTTAGAATTGGACAGTGAAAAAGTTAAAGGGTGTCTGAAATAGAAGTGTTGGCTATTTAATTGGCAGGTGCCATGCAACTTTAGTGTGTCCAAGCTCCCTACCAAGAGCAAAGATCTCCTTTAAAACAAAAGATTTTTATACTTAATAGAAAGCATATAGTTAAAGAATTTGCATAATTAATACTTTTACCATCCTAATTTCATCAGAATAAGTAAAAACTCGGTCTGCAGCTACTGATTTTCATAAGATCAGCTGCTAATTGTGTCACTGATTTATTGCTAGGAAAGCATAATTTACTTTGTGGAATGGATCTAATGCATTAATATGCTGGCCTTTCTTGATGAGTGTAAAATGCTTTATTTTCTGCTTAATATCAAAGTTATCTGAGAAAATTATCTAGCATTTTAAAGACTAATAAAGTCTATAAAGACTAATTTTCATATACTTTAACCTCGTGCAAACTATATTTCTTTTCACTGTGTTCACTGACTATTATATTACTAAATGTTTTTATTTCCTTTTTAATTTGGAGCATATTTTGGGACTCTCTCTTTGTAGAATTTTTAATAATGGGAAAACCTTTAATATATCTATCGAAAAATTGTATTTTGTGTAGAGCAAGAGATTTAGTACATCATAACAGATAAATAGCTCTCTTTGAAAAACTGCAGCCTCCAACACAGAGAATTTCCATTTCCAAACCACATTTAGTAGCCAACAGTTTGAAATGGTCTTTGTCCAAAATCATGGTTCTGATGTTCACATCTTTTGTAATTGTAAAATGTATAGGTTAAATATATATATATATAACATATCAGAATTAACCAACATATAATCAGTGCTGTACCACAATAATCAAAATATGGACTGCATCTCTTTCATCTGGGAATCATATCATGTTTCACGTGCATTTTTCATTTTGTCATCCATTGAACGTTTGCCTCTAACTACAGAAACATGGACATATGGTTAGGATCATAGTGCTCAGAGATGGAAACGACCTGCTACATCATCAATTCTCGATTAAGGTTCTCAAAAACCTAATTAGCTTTTAGTAGAACTGTGTAAATATTCTGTTTATGGATAGAGCTGTGCAAGTCACAAAATTAGATTTTGGTGAATAAAGTCAGTTTCATCTGAAACTGCTGAAATTTTATTACCTGTTTTTGAATTTGGTATTTAGACACCATTTCCATTTTAATTTTCTACTTCTTTTCTGTTGTTAGCAACGATATTTTTAGAAATACTAATAGCATTGCATAATTATAGATATATAATATCTTCATACTCCGTATTTCCATTAAAACACTATCCCCATAAAATTACTTGAAGCTTGTTAGGTTTAGCACTGGCTTAAATGTTCAAGGATTCAAGATAACTCAGTTAACTTTGAGTAAATTCTGAAACCTCTGCTAAGGGAAGAAAAAAACGAAAGTATTATTTTCTTACCTCAACTGACGATTTCAATCAATATCCAGCTTAAGATTTCAATCAAGGGTAGATATTGTTTATAATTGTGTTTCCTCTCTTACGTAACTTTAGATGCTACTGTGCCTCTGCAAGACATTTTACAATGCATAGAAATTTTGCTGCTTTGATGGTTTTAAAGAAAATGTTATATGGCTGAGGTTTTTTCTCTCTCAGAACCTTATGCTTGTGATGATAAAAGTCATTTTATAATTTAGCCCCTGCATTTTCTTCTGCATGTTCTTTATCTTCCAACTTTGTTCACTGCAAAACATCTCTGCTATGTAGGCTTTATAAATATAGATATCTGAATTATACCTAATTAATAATTAATAAGGGCATTTCTGTTCTTTTTTTCTGCTTCTGGATTTTATTGGTAAATGTTTAAAGAGGCAGCCATTAAATCCATATGTCTGACCATTTTCCTTGAAATTCTGCTTCATTTAAAGCTGGTCTCAATTGCAAAACCAACAATATGAAGAACATGTTTATGGTGTGGAAGTCAAAGTTTGAGATATTCCCTAGAGTTTTACAAAGCATAAGTAGTATTATTTCCAACATAAATGCTAGGTATGGCCAAAACCTGCATACTTTCCCACATATATTCAGATGTAAAAATAAAAGAGCCTTGGTCATGCTGCTTTCTTTTTCTTTTTCTTTTTCTTTTTCTTTTTCTTTTTCTTTTTCTTTTTCTTTTTCTTTTTCTTTTTCTTTTT
>JAVCKT010005657.1:4008-18447 GCA_032273925.1 Rhynchotus rufescens | reverse complement strand
TATCAAGAATTGCAGTACATCATAAAGAAGAAAAAGGGAAGGATTACATCCCTGGGAATCTGAATTTAGTGGAAGCCAATCTGAAAAACTGTTTTCTTTCGATGAACATAGTGAGAGACTGCTCCAAAATAGAGATTGCCAGTCTGTTAAACTGAAAAGCAAAATGATCCAAAAGACCACAAGGGAAAGAAAAATGGGAAGAGGAATGATTTTCAAGTTATTCAAGAAGATTTTCAGGACTTTAAACAGTAATATGCGGAAGAGAAAAGCGAAAGAGAATCATTTTGAGAAGGATTACTATTATTAAAACTGAGGTAGGCAGGGTGTGTTTTGAGACTAACAGGAAGGTATAGCTAGAAATCGAGAGTAAGAAAAAAGTGCATGTGTGTGTGGGAAGGGGGTGACATGCGAAGGGATGTGGGCAAAGTCTTGAAATACAGTTTGTGTTTTGTGTTATGTGCCTTGAAGAAATCAGAAGTGAAAAATAGGGACTATGTTATCAGTAGATTGTCTTTTCTCACATAAATTGAGGTGAAAAACTTCATAGGCCCATTATAAAACACTAAGTATGTGCTTGTGAAAAAGAATCCTGAGATGAATAAGGTAGCCAGCCTTACATGTGCCTGCACATTTGTTTTATAAAACTCTAAAAGGAATTTGAACTACTGCATTAATATACCTATTTGTTAGGATCATTCAAGAAAGAGGGATGGTGGAGGTAAGGGTTTTTATAACAGCAAAGAAGGAAAGACTGCTGAAATGCTCACATATCTATTTCACTATTAAATGTTGATGGAATGGTTTTTGCCAGTATGCTGGAAGATGGACTAGAAAGGGCTTTAGTGAGAAACATGCACCCAAATCAACTGAAATTATTGTAGGCAGAGTATTTGCAGATACCGTTAAGAGAGCTTTTGACATGCTATATAGTAGCCATAAAGCTCTTAAGGTTTTTTTACTGTTTTCTGATGCATGGAAGGGTCTTTGGTTTGAACAGAATAGTGATATTTTGGGAGTGTGTTAGTCCGGAAAAAAAGTAGTTTTAGAAATGCAGTTGACTAAAATTAATAAAGTGCAAATATGAAATCTGAAAAACAGTTGCTTTGTTGCTTAAAATGTGCATTTTATTTTTTTGTTGAAAGGTATGGATAGGGAAAATGAGCAAGGAAAGACCTAAAGAGAGGTATTAGAAAAGCTGAAGAAATGGATACAGGAAATAATTCATTAAAAATATACTGTTTATAGTCTTTATTATTACTGCTGATATTTACCTCTGCCTAGATATGAACACATACCGTCAAATATCTTGTACTCTGAGTAAGGCCTGTTTGAAGATCTTTAAGGTAAGTAAGTAACCTTATCATATGCTGTGCTCTGATATTGCTTTTTTGCATTGTGGTTATTGCAATCAAAATTTGTTATGAGATTTTACTCATGATATGCTCTTGACAGGCTTCTGAATAATTGTGATGTATGTTTAAATTGCTTTTATAGCACTCACTTGTGATAAATCTGAGGAAATCAGGTGAATGTTATCCAAACTTTAAAGATATTTGGTGAATTGAACTTGTACAGAGTATTCTCAAATGACTTTAGCTTCCATTTCCTAATCCAGTAGACCATAACTCATCTAATCAGCTGGCTTTGTATTTGCCTTTTTATTTTAGGAGAGCAGATGGATTCTTTAATGTAGGTGTATCATTGCAGTCTCTGAAAGAGCTAGAACATCTGATTCTCTTTTACAAGAGGTATGTGCAGATTTCTGTGTGCTTTCACAAGTAGCAGATATGAATAACTGGTATTAATTTGGTATATCAGGTGTTCCCTGCCTGCTGCACCGTAAACTTGTATATAAAATATCTGAACTCTATTCAAAGTAGAAAGTCAGTAAACTGCAGAAAGTTAGAGTGAAGGAAGATCCTATGGAGAAATTAAAATGTAAACTATCTCTAAAGAATATTTTCAAATCACTTTTTAAGTGGAGGATGGATGAGCTGAGGCAGATGTCAAGAGAAGTGTGTTTTACAGCTTAAAATCTGTCACAGAAGAAGTGCTAGCCTGTGGTTCAATGAAGGAATATGAGGATGGCAGATGGTGTCAGAACACAGGCATCTGTCAGAAGAGGGCTGAAGAAGTCTTCAAATAAGTAACAGTTTTGACTCTGTAGGCTTTAGAAGTGAAACAAGGAAAAGTAAAGTCAATATGCCACGTTATAGATAGTCAGTTAAAAATATTCAGTGAGTTTAGCATCATCCTTAAAAGATCAGTCATCAAACGCTCAAGTTAGCATATTATGAGTCTCCAAAATAAATAAAATTCTTATTGAAACCCAAATTAAAAGGAAATTCAATAAATTTCTCCTTTTCCTTGTGAGTATGGATGCTATTGCTACAAGGATGTAGAAGACAAATTAGAATAGAAATGCAAATTGTGTTTTTTTTAACCATGGACAGCTCATTTCTTTCCACAGGAAAAAAAAAAATGCAGGGAACAAAAAACCCAAACACTTCTGAATTGGACTTCTCAAGTGAGTAGAGACAAAGATTAGAGTGAGAGTCCTAAACTGAACCAGAAATATATCTTCCCTCTCCTAAGTTCAAGTGCAAAATCCTTTTGGGGTTTTATTTCCTCTACTGGCAAATTCATCTTGATCATTTCCACATCTGAGGATGACTATGGGGACTGTAGCTGGACTTAATCATTCATGTTTTCAAACTTAAATTTGCTTTATAAGATAATAAAATGATTATAGCTGTTACTGTAACTGTTATAATGATATCTGTATAAACCAAAGGGGTTACAGAAGAAATCCTGTCTTGGAGACTCTAAACTTTGTAGACTGCTGTTTTATAAATCTTTGTGGTGCTGTGGAGTGTCAGTGGATCTTTAAGTTGAAAAGCCATTGAAATTGTGTGGGAAAAGCTGCTACAAGAAAATTATATATAATCATGAGTGACACAGCCAGGAAACATGTATCCAAAACCCATAAGATGTGAATTAGGCCTGTAGTCGCTGCAAGGTAAAACTTAACAAAATACATCTCCAACCAAGATGTCATTCTGAGCATCCTTAGAAAGGCAAAACAGTCATTTTTCAATTACATTTTCTGTTTGTTTCTATGGGAATATCTAGTCTGAGCCTGTGGAAGTTTGCTATATAAGTTGTCACCTGGTATTCATAATTTAATTTTCCCCTCCAGTTTATTGCTATCCTTTATCCTTCAATAGACCTTTCAGAATAAATTTTACATATGACAAGACAATAAAACCAACAATAATGCAATTTTTTAACTTTTAAGTATAATATAATGCAAAGGTCAATGTATTTGCCCATGTAAATCTTGAATATAAAGACAGTAATTCAGTTTGCAATTGTTATAGGTTATAGTTCTTTATTATGCTAATATGACTTGATAAGTAACATCTATTATGCTATGAATGCCATAAAATTAAAAATGATTTGTACTAATAAATAGGACAAGGTTATTTTAAAGTTCATCATTTACCTTCTGTTTCTTTCTTATTTTATCTTCTATTTTGATTATGTATAGGCAAGAAAATTATTCCAATTATTCATGGCTATATCTTTTGTAAAAGCTCTGACAAAGTGGTTCTTAATGCATGTTATGAAAAAGAATTGTCAGTTAAAATTTTCTGTAAAAGTTATTTTTACTTTCACTGCAGTAGTGTTTTTTTCTAATCCTGTAAACTTGGAAATTGGGATGTTAATTAGGAAGATTTTGAGTTGCTGCATGCGCAGGCATGCTGGAGCCCGGAGTGTGCAGCGGTACAGGAAGCCATCAGGGTGTCCACCAGCTAAAACGTGCTGAGCGGATGCAATTTCAGCATTTGGGTAATTGTGATGTTTTAGTACTAAGATAAGAGGGAATGTCTCATCTTGCACCTTAAAAATACATTAAGCCCAGAATTGATAATAAATAATATTCTGAAATAACAGTAGTAGAAACTGAGCCACTGCAATGCTTGCTTGTATGTCTGTTTCTAAATTTTTTTGCTTAATCTCACTATAAGAAATTTATCATAGCAGAATACAACTTCTTGGTCAGATTTTGCAATTTTGGATATACTGATATTTCTCATCTACTTTTCTCTAAGGTTTCCATCTTCCAAAAGATGTGTTTAGAAGACATTAGCCTGTTGTTAGACTGTGCGCAGAATGAAGCCATCTCTAAGCAGTGTAATGTTTCCCACATCTCAGCCTATGCTGGAAGAAAATCTGCTCTCATGATTTTGGTAAATATAAGCCTAACTTTTCAATCTAAATCATGTGGTTTTAAATTTCTTTTCAAAATTATTATTCCCACATCATACTATTCTGTGATTATTCCATGTGCATGCACCAACTGGTTAGATATCTTCTATATGTGTTAAGACATATTTTTGTTTTTCACTAACAATATATCAAGGATGTATAACGTAGAATTATTCTCCACCAGGATGAGAGAAACTAAAAATACTCCATTTCTTTATACCAAAATGGTGATTTAGGTTGGCAGAGATTTTTGTGGTACGGATAAAAACAAAACAAGAAGACGTTCTCTGTGTATGGCATGGTACATACATACATGTTATCACTGGATAAAGGATTTGGTGAAATGACTGGGGGCAAAGTGAAAAACTTCTGTCAAAACGTGAATCACGTGAACTGTTTGAGTAGTCAGCAAATCATAGAATCATAGAATGCTTAAGCTTGGAAGGGACCTCAGAGGTCATCTAGTCCAACCCTGCTGCTCACGCAGGGTCACCTAGAGCATGGGGCAGAGGGCTGCGTCCAACCAGGTTTTAAGAAACAGATTTTTAGCTGTGCAGAGAGGTTGTGCAGTCTTCATCCACAGAGGTATTCACACCCTGACTGGCCAGGCCCTGAGCAACCTGCTAAAGTTGACTCAGATTTGTGCGGGGCATTGGACTAGATGCTTTCCAGAGGTGCCTTCTAGCCCTAACTATTCTTTGATAGGCCAGGATGTAATGGTATCCTGCAAAGCACAGCATTAGAAATTATTGACGTGTAGAAATCTAATTATATGGGTGACCCTGCCCAGGATAAATATATGTGTGTCTGTGTATGTTTGTATAGTTGTGTGTGTGTATAACTTTTAATAAACAACTTGACTTTTCAGTTTAGTAAACAGAAAGATTGACCTTGTGTAGTCTTAAGTTTTGTTGCAAATATTGGGAACGTCTTTATTTACTTGCATCTCTCAGGTATATGTTGCAGACATGTTACAATTGGGACAAAACACTGTTGCCCAAGAGAATGTCTAGTGAATGTTAAGAATGGAAAACCAGATTTTCAAGTAACACACACACACAAGCACACTCACATTTTCTCAAGCACACAAAAGCCCTCACCTCTTGCAGCTGAGAATACCTTGTCACCTCCACTTTGAACTGCTTCTTTCTGGGAAAATGAAATCATCTCTGTGATCTGCTCTGCAAGTCTGCAGGTTGTGCTGGGGAGCCCTCTGTCCTCGTGCTGCTCTTGCTGTGGAGCTTGTTTAGCTGCCTGGAGGAATTTATTTTCTGTGTAAAATGGATCTTTTTGCTGCTTTTTCCTATGGTTTGCCTCATTATTTCAGGGTCTCTTACCAAAACATGACCTCCTTAATCATGCAATCACGTTATGCTGCATATGGTATTTCTAGTAAAGCAATGGAGAAACTCTATTTGTCTTTTGATTTTACAAGTATAGTAGCTGACTGCCTTTGTATTATGGTAAAGTTTTATTTCATAATACTCATGGGCAACGAGGAACGGTTATGTTTACCATGGAGAAGAATAATCATAGAACAATTTCTATACATTTCTGGTGAAGATAAGTAAGATTTACTACCAGAAACATTGTTTGTAATATCTATTAATTATATGGTGCTGATAGCATTATTTTTTAAATTAGTGTTTCTCTATAGTTTATATTGGGCAGTGATTAGTGCGTACTTTTTTACGGGTAGGAGGGAGATCAGGGTTCAAAATGGAATGTTTTATTTATCTGGTACAATATAGAAGTTATTTCCATCAAATTCAGTGAAGCATTTTCAGCAGATTCTTGCATTATATTGTTTTTAGTTTTACTTAAAGTTCAAAAAATCTACTTTGTCCTTGATATATAGAAATATGTTCATGTTTCCTTGCACGCTCCCCACCTTGTGTGGGGAAGGATAGTGAATGCTCTTTAGTCTCACTTCTGTGGTCTGAATGACTGAAATGCTGCATTACTATTTGACTGTTGCCATTATTGGCCCTATGAATTTTTAAGATGTTAAACAGAAGGGCACAGATAATACCAAGTTAAGACTTAATTTCTATCTTGCAGAGTATTTCACAAATAACATTTTTCCTATTTGCTCACTCCTGATCCAGCTTTTCTCCCCATTGCATTACTATTACCATTTCAAAGGAGGAAAGAACAGAGAGAATTTACAATATGCATTTCTTTTTCACTTTCTCTCTAATAAAATGCAAACAACTTTATTTTTCACAAGGCTATTGCTGACTTGCTTTTAATCAAACAAATATCATACCCATTAATTATTGTTCAATTTAATTATTAATTGGTCTATTGAGCAGTAGTTCTTGATGATTCACAGAGATGTCTACTGAGCTGCCCAACACAGTTATGAATAAGGAAGGGTGTGAGAAAGAAGTATTTCAAAAGTTCCTAAATGTTAATGTGAAAGAACTTGCCATGGGTTATTTGCATTAACTAATGATGACCTGAGATCAAAGGCAGAGCCCACTGGAAATTGAAATTCCAAGGTAGCCTATTTCTGAGATGTCTACCAAAATCTTCCCAAAGTTAAATATAAACTACTGTAATGGGCTATCAAAACTGTCAAGCTGGCTCAGCAGAGTGAGTGATGGCTTTAAGTCTGATCGTTTTCATCCACGGAACTAAAATATTTCCATCCAAATGGCCACAAGCGACTTCTATGTCCAATTATCAAAAAAGAAGCTTAACAGAAGCTGTCAAGTGTTGAATTGTGTTGTGGACTCATATTGCACAGCAATAAAATGATTGCCCTTAAAGAGAATTTTGTGTATAGATTAATAAACATTTTCCTACTTACTGCTTCCCAAGCAGTAATTAATATCAAAAGAAATTAATTCCATTTTCAACTCAAATATAGCCTGAAAGTTTAAATGCTCCTTTTCCTTCCCTACCCCCCTGCCCCGATCTCCAATAATGCTGTAAAGCGTGCAAGCACAAAAGGTGAGATTTAACATTATGTGAAGCCTGACAGCCTTTAAGTGCTCACAAAATTGTTCCTGTAGAAAATCACTGATTATATAAAATTAATTAGTATAATTCTGATCAGTGATTCTCAGTAATAGTTTAACTGGAATTAATAATCAGCTCCTCTTTGTATTTTTTAATGTATGCCACTGACTTTTCTGTGTGCATTTAAAAATAGAGCTGAAAGAGTTTTTTGGAAAGCCTTGCTGCAAGCTCTTATCTCTTTAAAAGTAAAATAAAAGCAAGACAAGCTTATGAGAAGAAATATAATTAAAATTACAGATGAAATTCAAGAGGATGGGATAAATGAGGACAGCAAGGATTTCTCTCTTTTCTCCCCTTTAGAATCTAAAGCACTAGAGGTAATGAAGCCAGAGAATTGAGGGGAAAATAAAACGAATCACTTCCTACTTCATAGCAAACTATCTTTAAAGGCTTCAGTTTGACTGAAATCACTATTTCCCAGGCTCTGCTGAGGCTGCGTCTTCCTATTTTTCCAGTTTTAACAAGGAGTGGTTTGAACATGGAAATAGGAAGCTAGGAGAATATAGTAAATGTTAACTTGTTATTGGCATTGTAGTTCTGTTAGCAGGATTTTCAGTCTATTAATGAGTTTCCTCAAAACTTGCAGTTTTTGGTGCTGCAAACAACAGCAATTAACTTTTAGGGAGGATATCTCAACATACCAAAAGAAATTTTGATATCTTAAATTATTGTGGTTCATATTCTGGCCAGTGTGCATTTGATATTTCTCACTTGATATATGCTTGTAAGTGTTTTGGATTTACATTGTTGGAAGACAGATCAGAGGATATTCTAAATATTTACCATACGTTGTAGCAAGGCAATTGGCTGTAATTTCCTTGTGAAACACTCACATGTATGATTTGAAAATAGGCTTTTATTTGCATGATGCAGACACTTTTTCATGATTTGATTAACTGTTGGAGCTCTGTCCTTAAGCCTGAATCAGGCTTTTGGAGAAGAAATACTGTCGAACAGTATTTCCTGTAATTTATAAGTGTCTAAAGAATGTATCTAATGTCAGTTATTTAGAACTTGACTTATCCTATTTTATTTACCATACTGCATTTCATGTCTTGTTTTTATAACCAGCAATAATTTTGCTTTTAGTAGCTTTGCTGCTTCTGCAGTGATTTTCAACAATTCATGTGCCGTTTACATCACATGGATAAATCAGACCTTCAATCATGGATTAAGGATTCTTAACCTTTTCAAAAATTTTATTTTGTTTAGATCAATTTTATTTCTCTTCTCGGTGTAAACAGAAACTGGAAAATCGTTTGGAAGATGTTTCATAGGATGCCATGATTTCTGTATCAGTTGGGATTTGAATGGCTGAGAAACATGTCATTAGAAAAGCTATCATGGGAAGTTATTCTGATTAAATAATTTTAGCAAATCATAGGAGGAAAAACCCCCCTAACCTCCAAAAAAGGAGATTGAGTTCCAACAATTTTAAGTGGCAACAGCCCTTAGTGCTTAAAGCAGCAATGAAATGAAAGAAATTGAATATATTAAATTGCTGTCCTCTTCTGTGGTGTTATGAAAAAACAAACTGGTAGTAAAAATAAAGGAGATGAAACTTGAAATTAATGTCTAAAGCTAGATTTTGATGAGCAGGTGTAGTGGTAAATTGTAATTGTAAATTCAAGTTGATCATTTTGTTTGCTTTGGAAGAAATTAGATTATGGCCTTAATGTTCCATATGAACAATATAGGAAAAAAACTCTATGAATATTGATTTTAAATACTTAATTTTTGATACCTAATTAAATATCTATTTTAAAATAGTATGACAGCTAAGTAGGGTTCCAAGTCCTAAGATGAAAGAGTATTTTCTGTTCACAAAGATGCAAAGTGGCTAAATGTTTTCTTCTGTATAAAGAATTCTAATTTGTCATTTTATGTTACATGTATATTAAAAAAGTGTAAGAAAAAGGCATATACTTATTTTGTGTGTGTGTGTGTGAAGAAGAATGTGGAGTTCGGGGAAGAATTTCCAAAATTGCCAGTAATGGTTAATTAAATATGTTTGAAACTGGTAGGTTTAGAGAGAACCATTCCCATCTCTTTAAATGCCTAGACTCGGTTCCAAAGTTTGGAGGTGGATCTTCCCTGATGGGAAAGGTAGCCTTGGGGGGAAGGGGTCGCAAGGCCGATGTAAAGCAGAGGTCGCAGCACAAGTCCAGCTGAATTATCCAACACTGAGCACCAAGAGTGCAGATCTGCTTCCACAGCACAGCTTTTTAGGGGCCTGTTTTGGCTCTTCTCTATGCAGGTCTCTCCTTTATGTGTTTAAAGAGCAAATCTGTTGCTTTTGTGACACATGCAGTGAAATGTTTTCTCCTAGTCTCGGTTCCATATAGCAAATAAGGATGTCTGCTTTTGAGGAAACGCTTGAACCTCCCCCTTGGGTCAACAGAGTGCAAACTTAGCAGAGCTCTCTGAAATGCTGCGTGCCTCAGCCGTGTGCTTTCTGAGTGCTCCACGCTGTGTCACCTCAGTGGGTACTCGGTAGAGGTGGTGTTGCATGGTCTGGGCAAGCAGTCAACCATATATTCGAGCTTCTTGTTTTCTATGGCTTGCTCCTTAAAGATTTCCTTCAGGCACAAGCTTGGCCCACATGACATTAGCCTGGGAGGAATTTTTTTTCACATAATTTGATCTGATCTGTTGATATTTAAGATCATGTTGTACTATATTCTGAGTAATTGCCCTTGACCAAAAAATAGATGTCATAAAGAAGTTCAAGTGTTTTGAGCAATATGTAGAACATTGCTAAACAGAGCAGGTAGTTTTGTCAAGTGTTCAGCTTCTGCGGCTTCTCCACATTTTAAGCTAAACTTCAAAGTAATAAGGGGTGAACTGATGCTTTCCATGTCTTCAGTTTTCTTATATGTACATAAACAGCAGGGGAAGAGTAGAGATATGCTAATCCTCTGTGAATTTCAAGAAGTTTTCACAGTCAAAACAAAATGTGAATATTTTGAAACTAATGCCCTTAGTGATTGTTTTGATTTATTATACTCCATATGCTCAGTGTTTTTAATTAAAATAAATTCTTCCCTAAGGCATTTGTGGTGTTTCCTGAAGTAAAATAATTAAAAAAAAAATGTTTTATTAACATTTTGAGTCAAAACTCTTTAGAGCAGAGGCTCTGTCTTTGTTTTTTCTTGTCTTTTTTCACTGTAATTGTGCAGTATAAAGCATAACGAGAATCCCGATCCTTGTTTTAGGACTTCTATGTTTAAATAAGTAATGATAACAGTAATAACAATTACATAGTTCTGGGGCAGATATGAAATGCACAGACTTGAAAACTGAGAGAAGATGAAGTACCTTCTTTAAAGGGACCTGTCACATTGAAAAAAGTGAGGAAAAAAGAAAGTCTTTGCCAGCAGCACTGACAGGAATACTCATATGAACTTTGCAAACATTATTCTGCAAATGCCATTCTAAGCAGACGCACCTCTGTGAACAGTAACCTGACATTTATAACTACACTAAATAATGCAACAAAAGAATTTGAAGGTTCATGTGAACCTTTCCACATGCAGACTTTGCAGTTTCTTAAATAATTTACCATGTTTAGAAACCATCTCAGTGAATCAGTTTTTCGAAACACAGAACAAATATTAACTGTTGAGTTATATGACAGTTTTGAGTTTGTGACAGAAAGATGATGATGAAAACCCCATGCGACATGAGACTCAAACAATGAATTTGGCAGAACCTTTCTACCAGTACAAACCAAAACACTTGTTTTAATTTTTGGCTGCATATGTAAGTAATACATATTTTGCCTGCATAAATAAGATATGCCTACATAAATGCATCTTTTTATACAGTGTTGAAACATCACTATATTTTAATTGATGGTTATTGTCAATAACATAATGTGTTTGCTACATTGTGTTCTTAGATTATGAAGCCTTTAGCCGTTTGCCTTACATATAGATTATACTCTTGTTAGGGCATTGCTGCTGTTGAGTATTCTTACTTTCTCAGAACATGTTATAGAGAGGAATGATGCACAGATTTCAGGACTTATTTTAAAACTGTTTGAATTAGATGTGTATATATAGTTCTTGAACTGGTTAAATGATAACTTTATTCACAACAGCAGAGCTAGGGTAGTTTGATGGGAAGTGTGCGTCTGCCAGCAAGGATTCGTGGTGGTCTGCATGGTACACTAACAGCTATTACATTTTGAAGCTCAATTGATATTTAGAGGGTGTTCATGTGACTTGGGCATCTCTTTTCTCTCCGTCAGTGTAGTGTTTTCCTACAATGATAGGAAATAGCTACCTGACTTAAATATATATTTGAAAATAAATATGCTGGAAGTAATGACAGGAAGCAGCTTATGAACTTGCCCTACTGATCCAACAGCTTTCTGTGGCATGCTGGCAATGGGATGAGATGTGGTCTGCGCTCTGGCTCTGAATTGCTCTTTAATGGTTCTTAAAAACTGTTTCACTCGTAACTTTAAGGGAAATTGATTTTCTACTTGAACTTCTGCTAGTGTGAATAGAAGAGAGAACAATTTTGTAAATATTTGTTTTGATTTTTTAAAGTATATATTAAAATATATTTTATGGAATATATTAGAGCAAAAACCCAAGTAACTGCCCTGACTGGGTGACTGGATGTACTACAGTGTGACCGCTAAAATGTGTTTCTCTTGGATGTTGGAAAGGTTCCTAATAGGTCTTTTAAAGTCTCTTTGTATCCCTGGGGACAATATAATTGAGAAGGAAAAAAAAGTTAAATTTGTTTCAGACTCTTGTTCTTTTGATAGATAGTTAATAGAACTGAAGCATTAATGCATGTATGCTAAGGATTAGTGTCAAGGATTAAAACCTAGTTGTGCAAAGACTTCCCTCATGTTTTGGGGATTTGTGCAGCAAGACCATTTTGCTTGCGCAGATTTGTTCTCTAAATAAAGCGTTCTCAAATTTTGACTTAAACTATAATCAAATTTTCAGCTGTTATGATAGTGTGGAAAAAAAAGTTATTTAAATCTGAAACATGAGGCGGTCAAGAATTTTTGAGCTGACTACTGACTTTGGGTCCTTTTCTGCAAAACAAAGTTACTGTAAAACAACAACTACAGAACATAATTTCATGTGGGGGTGAATGTTGAAAGCACGCCAGACTATTTTGTTGCAGTTTGTTGTGTTGGGTCAATACAAGAGATACTAGTCAATTGTGACATCCATTTGTTTATATAAAAAGAAAAGGTGTGTCTGTGTGAGCATCCTGCTCTTTAGTGAAAAGGACTGAAAAATAACTAGGGATAATAAGTGCAAGGTAGGTAGGGAAAAATAAAACACAACATATTGCTGTTATTCCTATCAACCTGCTCATTCAGAAGGTGAAGTTCAAATGTCTTTGTCTTAGCTGGTGAAATGAAATGTAGGTTATAGAAGATGGAGGACAGCACAGTGACCTCCTGAAATTTCCTTCTGTTTTTAATGGAATTAATTTTCTGAAGGATTAGTTCATAGACTGCTGAAGGCTGTTACGCTCTCAGAGTGGATGCCTGGTAGCTGTACTCCCTCAAGATAGGCAAACAAAAAATAAACAAATAGTAACATGACTATCAGTTTGCAAAATGTCAGTTTTAATTTCTTGATTGGCTCACCGATCTCTGCTCTCAAGAAAGGGTAGGAAAGGAAAAAGCAACAGTTATTTTAGTCATGCCCTTAGGTGATTATTTTCTTTTTCTTCATCAGACAAGGATGTGTCTGCTTGACTGCACAATTCAGAAATTAAAAGCTACTGCACTTATTTGAAAGGCATGTTTTCTTTTGGGCTTTATGCCACCATTTAGAACAATCTCTGTCTCCTTTTAGCTGTGACCCTCACTTGGGGAATCAAAATGCTGGGATTTCTTTAGCTGTTTTGATGAAGAAATAGCTAATCAAAGAACCACATCTTATTTATGCCCAATTTAAAACACTTACCAATAGGCTTTTAATTAAAAGTCAATTGTAATGTAATATGGAAAATATGTTCTACTTGGCACTGTCTCATAGCAGTTTTTCATCTGTGGGCTGTGAAGTATTTTGCATGGAAAGTTGAATTCAGCCCTTATGGTAAATGTCATAGCCAGCCTTCGGAGACAGCTGATACCTTGACCAGGAGCAGCACAAAGATCTGAAACTCCTGCTGGACTAGTTGGCTTGTTGGATCAACGTGTGGAGCCGAAGTGGCTCCATGTTTCACCTGTGAGCATGGCATTGCTGCAAATGCAGTACCAATAGTACGAGTAGCTGTGGGACCTCATTCCTGTTGTGTAATACTGCTTTATGTGTGCTGGAAGGGTGTTGCTTGAGACAGGGGTGCTGGGACCTGAGAATTTGCTCACAACCCAATGGGCGAATGCTACAAGAAATCCCTTTTAGAGGAGGAAGGATGGATGACAACCTTTTTCTTCATTTTCTGGATTTCCTTTTGTCCCAAGTAGAGAGCTTGGGATGTAAGTCTGGGTTTGGTTGCCACGAAGGCTGTATTTCTAAGATGCTGTAAGGCTCTAAGGGGTACGACGGGCTGCTCTGGAATCGTGGTTGTGGTGCTCTGCCTCTCCTCTGCAGACTCTAGCGGGTAGAACTAACTAGTTCTTACATGCTGCGGAGGTGGCTCACTGATTGTTTCCCTGGGGGATGGATGAGGGCCAAATTTTTGGGCACAGATGCCTGACATAAATTTCAAATCCTAATTTCGATCTAAGAGTATAAATCAGTTTCCTTGTTTTCAGGGAGACTGGAGAGTCCACCTTGTGCAGCTGTACAATTTGTGGGTGCCTACCTTATTTGCAATTCCTACTGCTGTGCTTAAAGTGCTAAATATGCATCTCAGCAGCTAACCATAAGCTCTTATATTTGAAAATTCTGATTGAGGCTGTCTGTGCAGTACATTTTTCTTCATTTTGCATTTGCAGAGCCCTGTTAATTAGCCATTTAACAAAAGAAACCATGATAATGAACTCCTCCAGCTCAGACATGTGATACATAATTCCTGCTTTGTAGCTGGCTCATTTATTTCCCCTTCATGTTATTGACCAAGTTCCCATTAGATAATACTTCTGGATAGCTCTTCCTTTCTGAAATTGATAGAGGGGGTTTAGTTGAGTGATTATTTGTTCAAGTTGTTTAT
>JAVCKT010005654.1:4494-17081 GCA_032273925.1 Rhynchotus rufescens | reverse complement strand
CCCCTGGCACCTCTGACATGGATGGGTCTGTGGCCTTCACCAAGGGGCAGCAAAATTCAGGACAAGATGAATCACGTCGTGTAGTTATCCTTCCAGATGACTCCTTAGAGAGCACATAGGGCCACCTTTTAGAAACAGGCTTAGGTCCTCACTTTTCACCTCTGAACCTTACTTTTCTAACTGCAAAAGCAACATGACTGATACAACTGTGTGTTGATGTGCTGCTCTATGGCAGCAAAATGATATGGTATCACTTCCCGCTAAGGAGAAGTGGGGCAGAATGAGAGCGTCTACATAAACTGGTTACTAAATGCTTGTGGATTTCTTTTCTATATCCTTTCATATCTTATATCTATATAGGTTGCTAGGCCCTGCAACCTCTTTTGTTACTCTGCTGTATCAAATGCATGATATTTTTTTCAGATGGAAGTTACTATTACAGTACAGCTAGTAATTCACTATATAAAGACCAAGTTTGAAATCTAATCTCTGGAGCAGCGTGGCAGGGAGATGGCACCTAGTTGACTATTTTGCCATATTCATGAGTAGCCCTCTGAGAGCACAGTGAGGCTCTGGAATCACTTAAGGTGGAATTATTTATTCACTCATATGCACTGGCAAACTGCTGGCTTTCCTTTTATGTAAATCCTATTCAGTCAAGGTAGGTAAACAAGAGAAGGAAGAGTGTCTGTGGACCTGGAAACTGGAAGAAGAATAGATAACTCCATCTATGAAAGCTGCCAAACTGGAGTCTGGTGTGAGATCAGGGGAGGTGCATGTCAAGACTAGTGAAAAGAGCAATTTGTTGAAGCGGCAATTTAGATGCACAAAGATCAGCCCAAGAGCCTAGCTGAAAATATGTATCAATATCTTGCTGGTGTTTCTGCAAGAACACCATATAGTGGAGTAAAATCACTTGAAAAGTAAAGATAATGTTTTTTGTCAAATCGGGGCCTACAAAGAATTCTTGAGTCAGCCAAATACTATGTGACTTGGGGGTTGGTGACAGCCTCAAAGTCAAGGATCCCACTGAGAAGTGGTCTGGAGGCTGTCAAAGACAAAACAAATATCCTCGTGGGGTTGCAGGCATTGGATAACTGAAATGATGGTTGTCTGATAGGAAGAAGAGGAGAGGTACCAGAAAACTGTATGAAAAAAATGGGCTGGCTACCATGTGCCTTAAAAAAAACAGGAAATCATCAAGGAGAAACAGCTTTCTGAAAAGCTTTCCTCTGCTGGGTGAAGCTCCATTTGGACTAATAGGTCTTCTTGTACAAGACTGTTGTGACGGTGAATTATCCAAGACCTAAAAATCAGTGTTATCTGGAAGATGTTTTTTCCCTGCATTGGATACAACATTTCTGACCACTTTGGACTATTTTGCTGCTGAAGGTGATGTGTATAAGCAATATTAGTATCAGTGTCCCACTCAGGTTTCTGGGAGTTCATATCCTATCATATATCATTTCCCCGTCTCAAACTGTGAGAGTCTAACTACCTCCCTTTAGTTGGGGGTTTGCCGGGATGACTCAAAGAAGTGACATTACCTTTATCCAGTTCTTACTGTATCAAGAAGGAATAAATTTTTTTTTTTTTTTTTTTTTTAACTCAGTGCTGATGCTGTGGAATACTGCCAAACCCCTGGAAAGCCTCCAAATCTGTACATTTCTCCTGCCCATTAAAAACTAATAGAGTAATACCAAAACAGAAAGCACTGTTGACAAAAACATATTTTCCCCACAATTTAAGATCCCAATTTACGTGTAAAATAAACATTGAATACAGAATTAATTTCACTTTCTACATTTGAAGGTGTATAATAGGAATAACACCTCTTTTAAAGTAAACTAGAAAAAGAAAGACTTTCATGCACTGAATAAAGATCTCAGCTCACAATTTTGTCTTCTTCGGCACACAGCACTAGTTTAGTTCCTAATTTCCTCTCAAGTGACTTAATGGCACTGTATTGCTTAATTATAGCAGTTGCAAACTCCTTCCTCTAAGAAATATCACTGGGACTCAAACATCTGCAAGATTTTGAAGGAAGAAGATACCATATAAAATACTAATTTTTGTATTATTTTGTGTTTATTAGGCTGTCACACATACCATAGCTAATAAACAGATGGAACAATATAGCATTTAAAAAAAAACCCACAACATTAACGAAATATAAGATATTGAGCCACACGTTTTCTCTGCTTGGAAGACTGAAAGCTACAGAAGGGGAGGAGCATTTTGCAAGTAGTATTAGCTTTTTAAAAGCAAAATACAGGCAGACCAGTGATCCTTATGTATCTACCAGGTCATCCTAGCCCACCCCTCCCTTAGCTGGAGACCACTGTTTTTGGCTGCTTATTGTTATTTTTTCATGCCTTCTTTTAAATGTCTCAAGTGATATGACTGTCATTTTCCTTGGAGGGACTTTCATGGCCTATTAGATCTCACTATTGGGAAGCTTTTCCCCTGGCTTCTCAGTGCAACTTTTCTTTTTTGCGGTCCTCGTTACTCTTAGTTATACCCTTCTTATTATCTTTAATACTAATTTTCCCTCCTCCCATCCCTTAGCTTTGCAAGTGAATATTTGCATGTGGTGGAAGTAATTAACTCATAGAAATGTCCTGAGGTACAAAGGAATCTAGTTTTTCAGAGAAGAGTAGATGGTGAAGGCATCAGCACTCAAAACAGTCTAATACCTGTTCTAGTATTTTTGGCAATACTATTTATGGTACAACCCTGGTATGAAGCCAAAAATAACAGCCGCCACCAGTGAGAAATATTGGTCCCAGCAATAGTTTAAATGCAGTCTGATGTGAAGCCAAAACTTTTTGCGGTTGCACTGTGCTAATTGGGAGTGAGTTCACTAGCATCAACGACAAATTCCACACCTACAGCAGAGCAAAAAGGCAGAATTCTCCCCAGCACAAAACTGGTTTTGTTGACAGACAGACAGAGATCTCTATAAAGAAAATAGCATTGGCCTGATCAAGATCTCTGTGAAAGCTGAACTCTTAAAACATGTTGATTAGGAAGGAAGTTCAACATAGGTTAATGTAGTTACTATTTCCATAGAAAAACCTACATGCACTGGGCACCTACATTCAGTGCTTTTGTCTCGCTTTGTCCCTAGCTACCATAAAAAGGGCCCGTGAGAGTGGGAAAAGTCAAGATGGGAGTACAAGTCAAGGGTATGGCTAAACTGCACTTTATTACATCACCTTCTCCGGAAATGGTGTTTAAAAATAATTTGGGAATGCCTAATTTATTATTAACGGAAGAAAGCAAAGAAAGATAAAGATACAAAGGACTAAATTCAACCTGATGGAGCTCCAGTGGACTAAGGATGCCCAAAGGAATTTGTCTTTCAGTATCTGAAAAACTTAGTCCATGAGAACTAAGTGCCTAGATGGCAGGTAGTCACTACAGGCATAGTGATTTTCTCTAACTTCATTATGAATGATGTTAAGCATTGATCTTAAGAATTTTCCGTTCTTTTGGAAAGTGATCAAATGGGACACAGTTAAAAAAGTGTTTCTCCAGTTTTGATCTCATTTTGGAATAGTACAATGAGAAAATCATGAAAGAATAATACCAGTTTCGATGGCAATAGAGAAAAAACTTAGCCCAAGACATTTCCAGACCTTTGTCTCTTCCCTCGATGTGTCCTGTTGTTAAATTGTTAAAACCTAACAGGTAGTGTTTCCCTTCCCCATCATCTTCCCCAAGCTCAGTGCTTAAGTGGTCCTATTTGGAAAGATGGCTTTGTGTTTCCAAGAAGTGGGTATGCAATTGCAGGGAGGGCAACGAGAGGTCAGGCAATGCCAGTCAACTGGGAGGTCAAGTTATTTATTTTCTTTCTTCCTAGAGAAAAGAAAAAGTACTAAATAATACTTACCTCTCAGCAATCATATTTCTTGTGGGAAAGGAACAGAATTTGAATGGAGAATGGGGAAAAGAATTTATGCATACAGATTCTATTAATTGTAAGCTTGGGTTGTGGGGATAAAAATCTGCTAGACTATGTTAAAAATGCATCCTGCAGTAAATAACGAAGCAATGTAATTCTCCCCATTTAAAATGCAAAAATGAAATAAATAAAGAAAGAAATATCCATAAATAGCAGATGACATTATAACCCCCAGTCGGCCTCCTGCTTTGCCAAAACTGTCAGCTAGATGTAAGGAGCCTGTTGCTCCCGGTACCTCAGCTGTTGGTCTTGTTGCCTCCACTCTTCTCTCCAAAGATTTCCTCTGGAACAGCAAACTGCTAGCATAAGAAATATTGAATAACTGTCTTCTGAAAAACAGTTTCAATTCCCTTTCACTTCTTAATAAAAACCACTATGGTGAGGCACTTGTATACTGCACTTTACATTTTTTAATGAAGACCCCTAAATGTTCTCATAATTATTTAGAATTTTGCTCTTCCTATAAGGAACTTAAGATTAATCTGCTCCCACAAGAAAATACACTTATATATGCATTATTAATGAACTCTTTAATAAGATTTCAACAACTTGCTGTTGCCCGTCTCCTTTGGACATCCAGGATGATATTCTTGGTGACTTTGAAATTGTTTGGGGAAGGCTTTGTTTTACAGGCTCCCAATTAAAATATTATGTGGCAATGAGAACCACAAGAAGACCTAGGAGAGGTTTTTGGTTGAATCCACTCACTGGAAAAGCCCATTTTGGTCAATTTTGGTCAATTTGACCAAAGCAATTTAAGAACTCATCTGTAATTAAATATTTTAGTGTATTGGAGAAAAAAAAAAAAAAGAGAAATACCTTGCAGTGATATTTCTGAAGGTGCAGGGTGCTGAGCCTGAACACCTCACTGCGAGCTGTGACCGATGGGGCTGCAGGGATGAAGGCTGTGGAGAGGCAGATGAGGCCACAGACCATGTCTGCCTCTCACTCCCTCCCGACAGACACTAATCTGGGTTTTTCTTTTCTCTCCAGCTGTTCACTTTTATGAAACTTGTTGGAACTTAAGATCTTTGAGACTTCTATTCCTCTCTCAAATTTGTCTGAAGCTGGCTAATGGTTTGGAGACTTATTAGGGGAGGACTGACAGACAGACAGCGTGACTTCCTCCCCAAACCAGACTGAAAGCTATGAATTGGTGGGAAAGACTGTGCCACTTTCTTTGATATGGACTTTATATGTATCACTTGGATCCCTGCCCTATTTAATATACACCTTTTGAGTATGGACTTTTATTACACAGTCAGATTAGCTGCTCATAAATCTGCAGCCGACAGCCTGCCTTCTAGCTGCTGTGAAAACATTGTCACTGATAGATAAGAAGGGCATTTTTTAGAGGCTAATAAGTCAAATTTCCACCAACTTTCAGCAGAGAGTTTCTTCAAAATACTACTATTATTTTTAAAATTAAGAGGGTATTATTTGCTTCTAGGCCTTTTCCAAAAATCTTCTGAGTATTTTTTATTAGCCCTTTCCTAAATGCAAATGTGCCCTGGAACAGGAAAAAATGAGATTACATCCACTGTAGGTATAATGAAATTATAAATAAGATTTTGGTTTTTTCCTAATACTTGCTTTGTCGTTAAGGATAAGAATAAATGTCGTTTTTTGGTGAAAATCATCTTGACTGACCAAAGAACAAAGCAAGTGGTTTTATCAGGTTTTGATTTATACAGTGAATAACAAATAAAGATTTTCCTCTAACTTCTTTTGAGTATTTGAGTTATAGTAAGAAGATGCTATGAAAAAAAAAAAGGATTTAAATGGTCTTACTTGAAATACCTTACCCTCATACTTGCTAATCTTTAGTTACTGTGATGCTGTTAAAACTCCTGAAAAGTTAGAATGGACATGGTTTAATCTTTAGGACACAAAACAAGAATCATTTGCTACTCCATCTCAACAATGGATTATAGGAATAGCATTTCTAGGCTTTTGTTGTGCACCATAAAAGAAAAAACACATTTAGATTTAAAAAGCTGTGTTCTCTTCTCCTGTTTTCGAGTCATTTTTTACGATGCCTATTACTAACACTCCAACTATACATACATAGTAAGTACTCAGTATGCACAGTCAGTGTTTTTTCCCTGCCATTCAGTCTATCACAGCTGACTTTGCTGCGTTTCCAGGTTATATTAAGACTTTTGGCTTTGAGGCTGAACTGAGAAATCTCTGTACAGACTTAGAGCTTAGCGAGTGAGAGCTGTGAACAGCATCCGCCAGAAATACTGACAGTAAGTCAGAGGTGGGGAGCAAAGGATAGAGGAAGCAACTGACTACCGGTGAAATCTAGGATTAAAAACATATCAATGGAAAAAAATAGCAGAATATGAGATTCCCTAAAATACCGTCTGACTTAAAATCAGAGCTCTAATAAAAACTGAAATAAAAAAGTTCTGGCTTGGCTGTTTTATGTAAAATTGCCTCTTTATTTTTCAGACATAGATCAGGTACTAGGTGTTTCCTTTTCTTCTGTTCTTTAAAAGCCAAATTAAATCCATAAATGTTTTATAGAGAGAACTGTAAGCTAGTGGGGTTCACAAAAAAATCTATAGAATGAATGGTTTAGTCTTTGACAGAGAGCTAACAGGAGTACTGTATATACTCAGTTATCACAATCTTTCTCCTGCAATAATTTTTACCGACCCAAGCTCCAATTTTATACTCATTATTCAGTCAAGCCACTCACTGCTTTCACTGGCATCTTTGTCCAAGCATGAAAGTTAAGAGGAAGCTTTGATACTACAAAGGCCTTGTAGAAATTTGTAACTGTTGGACTAATTTAAAGTTAAAGCCTGAGTTGTGATGCTAAAAGCTCTCCAAGAGTCTTCAACAGTGTAGCTGGTCAAGGACATGTCCTCTTCTGACCGACCTGACCTTCTTTGGTCCTGGTCTGCACGGTCCACCTAAAGACTAGGAGATGCCTCGGATGAGTTAAGAGCTACACATCATTACACGAACTAGCAACATTAATACAGGCCGTGCAGAGGTTAAATCTGCAGCAGAGGACTGCCACCACATTTTCAAATATAGAACAATGCACTGGGGCATGAGTGGTTTGCATCTGCAAAGATGTGTCTGGCATATGTAATAAAGGATTTTTTTCTTGACTCGAGTTCAAGAAATCATTAGAGTGAAATGGGAATGTGCCAGGATTTGCTCTGGAGCTGAAATCCCCGGGCAAGAAACCTGTATCAGCCTTTGCAAGATGTATCAATTTTGCAAGTTTTTAAGGAGCAATTTGAACAATTTGAAACAGAGATATGTCTCAGGTTTAGTTGACACTTGTGTTAGCTCTTTTAGATTCTGAAGACAAAAAAAAACCTGCAGGAAGACATCTGTAGCTACAAGGAATCCAAAAGACTCCGTTGAGTGTCCTGCAGATGATACAGTCATATCAGGGGAAGAGCAGAAAGGAAGGAAGGGAAACCACAAGAAAGTGTATGGGATGCTGAGGTAGGGAAAGGAAGCTACAACGGGAGAAGAGGTAGCAGTGTTTTATCAGCCAAGTCACTAATTTCTCCACTAACTGGAGTTATGTGTTATGCTGTGAACAGTGAGGTGATTTTGTTAGGTGGGCTTGGTGCACTACTGCTATTCAGGAGGCAGAAGAAAAGCAAGTCACACTGGATCTGTCTCCTGTGATCACTCTGCTCCTCCAGAAACGCCACAGCTGTTCAGCTGCAGGCTTAGGCTCCCTTTTGCCCGTGCACATTTGGCATCCTCCACGGAGGTCCAGCCACAAGGGGAAGGTTACCCTGAAACTTGCAGCGCTGCCAGACTGTAAAGCACTGCCAGACCATTACTTCATCTCTACAGATGAAATCCTTTCGGGCTGAGAACGCAGGTCTCCTTCTTGCTGGCCAGGTGTTCTGTTGTGTGAAGATAAAAGCGGAGCCAGCATCGTGTTTCTCAGAGCACGCAGAGCTGCCTGGCTGAGCTACTCGCCACGCGCTCCAGGTGAAGCATCTTGCTCCATGAGGCCCTCCTGCCACCCCAAAAATACCCCTGAAATGTTCTCAGAGTGTGACCCTGTTGAGGTGGGAACCTTCATAGTAGCTGAACTGCTACTTTGCTTAGGGAGGTGTTTAACAACTTCTTGGCATGCAGGCCATCCTGTGGATAAGCTTCAGTATTGCTAATAATGAGACTTCTCCACAAAGAAAAGGCTAGTGCTAGTGACGTGAGACCCTCCTGGACTTGTTTAATTTCCATTTGTCCTGCAGATAAGGCAAACGTATCTTTCCCAAGCACAGATAAGGTCTTCAAGATGAGTCTGATCAATTAATGGACATATTACATCACCACAGATCCCAAGGCCTATTGCTCAGGGAAACTCTGTAGCTCCTTTTAATTGGGAAACTTTATTTAAAAAAAAACCAAACAAACCCTATTTTGCAATGAATAATGGAATGAAATTAGAAATTTCCTACAGAGCAGAGAAATCCAATCGTTATCTTAAAAAGAATTGCAATAGCATTATGGTTTTTTCTCCAGGGAAAAAATAATAATCACTGTCCAGCTGCCCAGTTCCTGCTGCCGAGTGCAGTGGAGGGATGCCCACAGCTTCCCTCTCCTGTCTGGTGCTCCCAGCAGCTTAAAATTGGCTTGGGGGAAGATTGGCAGGGAAATGGGAGGGGATTCAGAAAAGCTGGTGCTTGTGGGAAGCATGCCTTTTTCTGCCTGGAAATTTGACAAAAAAATGTTATATTTTGCAGCCATGTGTCAAAGATGCAGAAGTGGCATTTTGGAGTGTACGGAGGGCTGTCCCATTTTAATGCTGCTTATTCTTTTTGCCCATGAGTAAGGAATAAGCCTTGTCTGTGCACATATTCTGGCCCATCTCTTGATCATCTTCTCTTCTTATCTTTAGTGGCTTTCCATGCAGTAGGAATTGCCCTTTATGAGCAGCTCTGGCACTCATCTCTGGCTAATCTCAAAACAATCTATCCTAGTATCTAGAGAAGGTATCTGGGAGCTCAGAGCAGCAAGCAGGGGTACTCTGCAGTGCTAAGTTAGTCCTAACTCAGTGTCACCTGGTTCATCCAGCCTGCATAAAGGATCATTTGCAAACTCAAACCTTCCTTGTGCTGCTCTAAGGATCAAAATGAAAACCTTTAGATGAAGAATTTCCTTCTTTCTGACTATGCTGCAGAAGTTCTGGGTCAAATAATATGGAATTCCTATGTTCACTTGTACCCTGTTGTGTACAGGGTGTGCAGGGATGTTGGCTCCTATTACTCAGTGCTTCCCAATTTTTTCATCCTACCTGTCTTCCAGGTGGACTTAGGGACCAGATTCTGCAGGCTCTGCAGGTAAAACCTGCAGGGAATGGAAAAGCAGCGTGTACAGAGAGTAATTTTTAACATGTATGCCTTTGGAAGACTGGAGAGTGTCAGAGAGGTTGAAACCTCAACTCTGCAGCTCAACTCTGCAGTTGCTATCTTGCAATTTCAATTGTTCTTACACAGAAAAAATGTCATTAAAATAAAAATAAAAAGCCACAAATACTGCTTCCTGCACTGTGTGAACTAAGATTTGCTTTTGCCCCCTCTGTGTAGCCAAAGAAGCCAATTGTACACCCAATCTCAGTAGCAGGCTCAGTGATTTGGGTAATGTCATTCCAGTAAGGTCATCATTTATCAGACCACATTGCTCTGCATTCATCAATGCATACATCAGTAATTTTCTACCACCTTTTAGGGATTTTTTTTCCTTACTGGTAGCCACTCTTATTTATTCCATAATAATGCTTTTATAAGCTGCTGGCTGAAGGAAAAGGCTGTAGAAATCTGCAAAATGTGCAGGTGCTTAAGATGGCCAGCGATGATATTTCGTAGCAAACTCTTACTGTGGATCTTAAGTTTGTAGTGTTTGTTTGTTTGCTCTCTCTGTCCTTCCTAGACATCAATTTTCTCCCACAAGCTCTTGATTTTATTTTCTGTAAGCTTTGATGTACTTTTGCAAGCTTCTACCACTGTTTCTTAGACCTTAGCTTCTTAACTAAAGCCATTTATTGATATACTACATCTCTCAGAGAAGTAGTACATCAATAAATTAAAGATTAGTTCAGTGTGTCGGCGCTCCCAGAGAATTCTGGGAAGCACTTGCCACTTTGGATGGCTATGGAGGCCACACAACATCCTCACACAGCTACAATAATAACTCTGAAAGATTTGAGCGTTTGCTCCACGCAGTTCCTCCAACAAAGTGTTTTTTGGAAAGTCACCTTTTAAACTAATTCACAGATTCTTCTTACTATTAAGCAAACAGGTGGCCTGTTGGGTTTATATACCATCAAGTGGTGCGGAACAGTTTTAAGCTGTCTCTTCCTGCATTTTGTTTTTCCCCTGCTTCAATCTGCTTTTATACAAGATATTCATAGTGATAAAAAGGTTTGTCGTGTATTTGAACATATCAGCTTCCCCATGTGACTTAGAAACCTTAGATATGTTTGGACCAATGTGACTACAAATATTCACTTCAGTTCATTTTTCTCCAGCGGCATGGATTGAGGTGCATTACCAGGGAATGGGATGCAATTGGTCTTATCTTAGCAGTTCATGTGAGTTGTGTAAATGCCCTTTATTGTTATTTTTGCTCTGATGCTCATTCATTCCTCAGTGTTTAATTTAGGATTTTGTACTGCTTACTTGTAAGATTTTAAAATTTGTTCTTGCAGTTAATTTCTAAGACTTTTTTTTCAGATAGGATTTTAAAAGAAAAACAAAAATTAGAGTTCAAGCCAATACATTCATACCTGAATAGGTGGTTTATTTATTAATGTTCTGATTACAGAGCATATACTATCAGTTTAATTTAGGACATGTAGGATACTCTACAGTAATGTAGAGGAAATCTCACTATTTCAGTACCTGCTAAAAGATTTGATATAACTTGAGCTTTTCTGTTTTGACAACCATGCCTCAGCTTTCAGAATCCAAAACGTGTGCTTCACTGTCAACATGCCTTTTCCCAAGTACGTATCCATTTCCTTATTCTTCACCCAATAAAGCAGATGGACATGAAATGGCAAATCAGAAACATCTCAAACAGTCAAAAATCTCAGGTTAGAAATAAAATGATGCTATTTGGTTCCTATCTATTCCCCAAGCAGTGGCTCCCCAAGGGAATGTGACTTTTTGTCCGTTTGCTCCTTGCTCATGAGACAATTCGTATTTCTGCTGCAGTTGCTGTTGGTACATGGTATGATGTGTGGAAAGCTTGCTGAAGGAGCAGGACTTAGTTGCGCTAGTTCCTAATCTGAGATGGTGTTTATAATTTGTAGGGGGTCTTCACCGGTTATCCAGTTCTACTATTCACTATCATCTGTGCTGAGTGAGTGATCACTGAAGTCTCTTAACTGGATAAAGGGAACATTTAAAATGGAAGAATAATGAATGATACATGGCATATACAGCTTGTAATGAACATTTTGTTGTGCAAAGACACCCATGGTAACATATGAATGTGGCTATTTGTATGAAGAGCAGTCATTCTCCAAACATTCATGGGGAACAAAACCCTGTTTGCACAAAGGTTCATGAATAATGAATATAAACAGGGACTTGAAGAGGGCACTTAGATACCATGGTGATGGGGGTAGGATAATGACCTATACATAGCCAGCTGGCTTTACACAGTCAACTGAATGAATGATTCCTAATTCTTGACAAAGCCTTCTCCAGTATTTCACCAAGGTACAAGAGATATCCATAAGGCCATCCAGAAAGAACTCTGCAGCTATTTAAATATTCTGTGTCCAAATCCTTAGCAGAGATGTATCACTCTAGTATGAAGCCTGTTGGAGCTATACGATCTGTTGAAAGTTTGCACTGTAAGGTTTTATCCATATTACCTCTAACATGCAAGCTTACAATGTAAGTTACCATGCAAATTTAGGCAAGCTTAATACATTACATGCTCAGTTTTAACTGATAACCATTTTGGAATGAGTCAGTCATTGTAACTTAGGTTGATACAGATATCAAACCTTGTTTGCCTCCAAGGAAATCTGAACTCTTCAGCTTCCGCAGGCTGAGGAGCAGATATGAAGAAGAAATGGTCATAATTAGTTGCCTACATGATGTTCAGCAACAGGCAGATTTCCTCCTATTGCTGATGGGTAAAAGAGCAGGAAATTACTTTAATAATTCAAGAATATGGCAAAATATACTTCTTCTGTCAAATAAGAAGTTGTCAATATATAACAAAAAGAAATACCAGGTGCAATCCTACATGTTCGAGGAGGTGAAGTTTTATCCACACAACAGACTCCAATGATGGGACTAGACAAATTCACCTCCACTGCAGTATGGACCTCACCTTGTGAAATTCCTTTCATTTGTAGGTAATCTTCAACCTGCCAAATATTCTACTCCAGTTAAATTTCTCTACTAGAAACCATTGTACTCCCATCAAGAATGTACTAGTTACTTTGGGCTAAGTCTCTATGGAGAAGCTCTTAGTGTGCCCTGACTGTCATCCCGAGCAATGAGCGAAAACCTCTATACGTGACCTCAGCATAATACACCCTACATAGACTGTGTAGGCAAGAAAGATATCTGTGAGCTGTTAATCTCTATTTCTCAGAGTCTTACAC